>VZRM01006181.1:727952-758530 GCA_013397955.1 Grantiella picta | reverse complement strand
AAAAAAAAAAAAAAAGAGTTTGTTTGATGTGCTGTTTCAAACTTTTGGCTTTTGCAGCCTTTTGTGGGGAGCAGGTTTGGGAAAATATTGTTTTTCTATGGCTGGTAAATACCAATGATCTGTATCTTAAGTAGCACCCCTCAGTAGGAGGTCCCTTCCCACTCTGCTGTGGAGTTTCTCTCCATTATGCAGTGTTACCCAGCAAGGGGGGCTGCAAGAGAAGAAAAACAAACCAGGAATTTGCAAGCACAGTTCTAGCTTTCCATCAAGCAGATCAGAACACAGACCTCTGAACACAGGGAGGCTTGTGGGTTCATGAATAGGGGATTGAAATTTGATTATTTTTTATAACAACCCAAACAACTGTCCTTTAAATGGACAGCTTTCCACTAAAAAAACATGCTTTCCAGAAGTCTGCTGGTTTCATCATTTTGGAACATAAATGGATCATCTGGGTAAAAAGATAAAAGAGGTTTAGGGTGGAGGATTTTTGTCATTAGGTCTCAGTCCAGGTCTGTGCCAAAATCTGCAGCATGACCTGTGCTGTGCAGCAGCAACAAAAGAAGAACCAACCTCGAAATAGCCCAAGTCCTTCTGCCAGCTATACTGAAAATTAACTGTTCAGATCAGCTGTTCCCAACTTCTTTTGATGTTTGCTGCTTCTACTTCTGAGCTGACGATGATCTCCCTAGGAAACCCAGCTCCTTTCTCCAACTGCACGGAGGGGAGCAACAAACCAAACCCCAAACCTCCATCCCCAGCCAGGCTGGCCTCACAAAGCCCTTCCCCGCTCCCAGGTAATTCCCAGGGGTGCTGAGGTTTTAATCAGTGGAAAAGCAGATGTTTAGCTCTCCCAAAAAAATCAGTACTGAGATTCAATGAGGGACAGAAAATTACTTTTCTCCCCCAACCATGTGACAATCAAATAATTTCCTATGTTTTTTTCTACTCTAAACTGTACTTCAGAGTCTCATTCCTGTTTCTGCACAAAGTGCATGTTCAATAAAGTGGCTCAAGATTTTCAGCTAGTGCCCAGCTGCCAATCCTCCTTGGTTTCTTTCACAAAATTAGAAAAGTTAAAGGTCTGGGGGGAGGGAAATCATTCATGGGAAACGTAATAGCAATATGAAAAGAACTAAAGGAGAGGTCAGGCCCCTTATAGATGATTGAATAGAATCCAGAAGGCAACTCTTTTATATCTTTAAATAGATGTAGTACACCCCTCTTGGATGAGGCTTTTGTTGGTTGCCAAGCATTTTAAGTGTTGTAGTAAGAACATGTTATTAAAAGGGGATTTAATATTCAGAAACTCAAACTCCCCAGTTTGGAGTTGCCCCATAACTCCTGGATTGTGAAATATATACAGCCTTAAGCAATTACATTTCAAAAGCAGCCTTATTCCTACAACTGCCACATATTTTTACTACACCTAGATCACTGCATCTTAATTCAGGGTATCAACTTTTATCACAAAGAAATTGGAAATGGAAAAAAAAAAACCCAAAAGTTGCTCACATTCAGTTCATTCCCTTTTTAAAACAAAACCCTGGCCTCTGTCATGGTATTAGCAGTAACTCCATAGTGAGGCAGCAGTGGATTGTTGAAATGAGAATTTCAGTCTTGGTTAGGTCCAGCAGAGTTGTAAACAATGGCCAGGGGCAGTCAGGCTCAGCTGAGCCCAGCCCAGCTCACTCCCAAACCAGGCTGCAAACTCCTGCGGCTGGGCAGGAGGCTGAGGGTGATGGACTGAAAACACAGGAGCTGCTGCTGCCAGTCCTGAGGATGGGCACCGTGCTGCTGGCAGACACACACACATCACACAGCCTTGGTGGGCTCTGCAGGGTGGGCAGGCCCTGGCACAGGGTGCCCAGAGGAGCTGTGGTGTCCCTGATCCCTGAAGTGTCCAAGGCCAGGTTGGACAGGGCTTGGAGCAACCTGGGACAGCGGAAGGTGTCCCTGCCATGGCAGGAATGGCACTGGACCATCTGTAGGGTCCCTGCCCACCCAGCCCATCCCATGAATGCCTCAGCAGAGCCCAGCCTGCCCCAGAGGAGCCACCCAGGAGCAGCCAGCGGACCCCAGGGCTGGGCAGTGACAGTGGCCACGAGAGCCACGTGCCTGGAGTCCCCAGCCCCCTCCCCGCGGCTGAACTCTGCTCTGGCTGTCAGCAGGGCTGGATTCCCGAGGCACAGAGCTGACCTCTGGCTGTGAGCTTGCTGTAGATCTGCGAGTTCACCTCCTTGTCCCGCATGTAGCAACGGATCTCCTCGGCCGCCTCGCGGATCACCGTGACCGCCAGCACGAACCCCTGCCAGGAGCACAGGAGATCAGGGCGTGAAAAGGTCAGGAAAAATCACATCTGCCTCTGATGAGAGCGATATTTACATTGCCCATGCCTCATTCTGTCTTATCTGCCCGGATCAGTACAGCGAGATGTGCTGCTGTGAGAACTGCCGACACCAAACCCACAACAGCTGCTCCAGAAAAGATTTGCTGCTTAAGAAATGTGTCCCTTTCACCATGATGCTCTCCCCAAGCAAATCTGAACGTTTATCCCCCAAGCAAATCTTTGCAAAGTTTATCTGAAGGCTCTAAGTTCTGCATTTCATTTCACCTCCCAAGTGAATCACAGAGGGTTTACACAGAAATCCAGTGTAAGGCAGGATCCCTCAAATCTCAGTGTTTCCAGGTGAGTTTACACAGAAATCCAGTGTAAGGCAGGATCCCTCAAATCTCAGCGTTCCCAGGGTTTACACAGAAATCCAGTGTAAGGCAGGATCCCTCAAATCTCAGTGTTCCCAGCAGCACAGAGCCACTGCAGTCAGCACAACTCATCTGGGAGATTTCTTTATATAGAAATCCATATAGAAATCTCTGTAACCCTTTTCATACATGCAGAGAAATAGATAGAGAATGCACGTGCCTTCATGTGTATGTATACAGACACTCAACCTACACAAATTAACACTCTCAAGATATTTATGTGCACTACTCATGGCATAATTACATGTTTGCCTGATTAGGGCTCCAGTCCTACTTTTCTGTGCATATGAGTAGTCATCTCATTTCCTCTTGCCAGGAGGAAATGCCCACATCACATCCTCCACTGCATAAAAAGTAACTAAATTAATGCAAGCCAATTCTTTATGGGGTTGGTATCACAAAGTCATGTTTCTACTATTAGCCCAGACCTACTGAACATTTCAAACACTCCTCATGCATCACAGGAAATGAACTTTTTACAGCCTGTGTTGTGTTGAAAATTGCAACTATACACTGACTACCTTTGTCAATAAAGAACTTTATTATATTCAGAAGGGAGCAAGATGATTTTAGGAGCTTCAGATTTCTAGTACACGCATATGTCTAAATGTGTGATCTAATTAATATAGTAATGAAATGCATTTGTTCATTTCTCTAGAAATTCCTACCCGCTTTCCAAAATAAAACTTTAAAAGGGTCAGCTATTTTCAACTTAGGTTTCAGCTGTTTGAAGAGTCCTCAGATAATCACCTCCAAAATATTCCCACATGTTCCAACTGACTGTGTCATCTCGTATGTCATTCCAGCCCAACACTCCCAGCAGCAGCAGTAATGAACAAAGAACTTTCTTATTCACATGCCGAGTGAGCTCTAATTGCTCACCTGGCACAGAGAACTCACAACTGCCCATACTACAGCAGAGATGCTCTGTGCTCATGTATATTTAATTTATGGGACAGCATCCTATGAAGCCAGCAGTAGATTCACACAGCAAATGCAATACAGCATTTGAGAGAGAATTCATGGAGATTCAGGCTTTAATACAAACAGAATTTTAGCAGCAATGTCCCAAAGCTGTCCTTTCACTTCTTTCTGGCCTTTTCCAGGGATTTCACTGCACTGAAAGTCTAAACCCCACAACATGCACAGCACAGGCCTCAGGAAGCAAGTTAAAAATATAATTTAAGGTGCAAACTCACACCCCACAGAAAAGGCAGCACAAGAAATTTTGTCAAACACTGGAACTTTCTTGGATAAATAAACCTTAAATGACCTACCAGAGGAACCCAGTATGTGTAAAGTGCACCAAGCCTCATTTCAACCACGAACTGAGAGCAGGCCAAGAGCAAGAAATAAAGGTTGAAGAAGTATTTGAACTGGTTAAACAACACCTGGGAAAAAAAAAGAAAAAATAAGAGGAAGGATGTTATGCACATTGAGCTAACCACCAGACACATTGCTGCATGCTCTCCCAGTGACTGAGTGCTGGCTTGGGGCAGCTTTAGAGCAGCCCTGGACACTCAGGACAGACCTGTGTCTGCTTTGCTGCTGCCCTGAGGCACTCTTGGCATGAACTCCACCAAACACAGCCCCACCAATTCCTCCAGCTCCAGATTCTGCACCTGGCTGCTGTAAAACCACTGGAAAACGGGGAAAGCACTGGGGTGTGATGATGAAAAGCAGCTTTATTCATTCTTACCCCGGGGAGAAAGGTGAAGAAGTTGTATTTCTGGTTGTTAATGACGTTGCGAGGGTATCTCTGGTCTCTCTTCTCTGGGTGGCCAAGCCACACTGTCCGAGGCCTGGGCTCTCTCCTGCCACAGCATCTTAAGCACTCACAACACCTGCAGAAGGAACATTCCTTCATTAATTAATTAGTTAATTGTAACACACTTCTGAGTCCCACACGCCCACTGCAGCCCCAGCCCACCTGCAGCAGCTCCAGGTGCCTCACAGCACCTCCAGCCTGGCACTGAGGCACCAGGAACTGCCTGTGCACACCAATTTCAGGGAAGAAAACCACTCCCTGCTCCAGTTCCTCCGCGGAAGATGCACAGATGGACCAGCAATCCTTCCTGCACCTTGAAAAAGCCTCTCTGTTCCAAACTGCAGCACTGTGCCCTCCCAAACCCCAAAAGGGGCATTTTTCTGTTGTCCCTGCTGCTTTCTGAAAGCCAATCCCTTCTCAATCCCCTTGCTCCTTTAAGGACAGACTGACTGAATTTCACTGACATTTGGGAAAGCCAGCATCAGCCAGGCTGACAACCAAGAGCTGCAGAGCTCTTACAAAACATCTTTCCAGAACGTACCACGAAGATTTGTTCTTGAATCAAACATTCTGCCACAGCAGCTCAGTTCAATGCTCAGCTAACAGAGAAATAACTATTTAAGGAAGCACACAAAGCACTCTGGAAGTTCCTGTCTCGCCAGAAGATACATGCAGTGCACTGAACAGAGTTCACAACTCACCACACAGAAGGTGGTTACCTACAAAGAGCCTCATTTTTAATGTTTCAAGCTCTGCTGGCTGCAAATAGAAAGAAGTGTTATCAGCTAAGTCAGTTCCCCAAGTACAGAAGGGGACTAAAACTCAACTTTGCTTCCAGAAATAAAGAGGTGTCACCATGTGATCCAGAGCTCCCTGAGCAGGCACAGACATTCACTCTGCCAGCCTGGCTTGCAAGATCATTTCTCACAGGCTTTTAAAACTATATAAAAGGACTTTTGCATAATCAAACCACCTGGACATTATTCTATTTCATGAGAAGTCCCAGACAAGCACTGAAAAAGTGAATTTCCTCCAGTCTGTACCAAGAACAACCCAAGCCTGAAGTGTACAGCTGCCACCCAAACACAGGGAAGGTGGTTTTCTTCTGAAAGAAAATGTGAGACCAAGCTGCTGACAAGACAGCAGAGCACTCCCCAGCAGCCATCAGGAGTGCTGCAGGAACATGGAATCATGAGCTCTGGATGGTGCCCAACAGACTCCCTCAGCTCCAAACCCTGTGCTCCAAAACCTGGGCAGCTGAAAGGTCCCCCAGTGTCACCAAGGATCCTACAGCTCTCACCTTCACCCAGCTTTCACCAAAAATGTACAGAAGACACTCACTAGCAGATCCCTTTCCCCACATCTGTGTATAACACCCACATCTGAAAGGCAGTTAGTTACCAGCATGAGACAAACAGCAAAGTTGGTGTTAAACACTCAAATTTGTAAGCTCTACTACAGAAGTGTATTTTATTAGCTGGATACCTTTTAATTGCAGTTTTGTGTTTGCAGGTGAAGACCTGAGACAAAGAGCCACTGGCATCCCAAATAGATTTTAACAGAAAATAATGGAAATGGTGGTATTTGGATTCCAACAAAATATAAATAAACTCTACAGGAAAAAAGGGGGGGAAAGTGGTTTTGATTCTTCCTCAAAGGAGAAAAGGCTCCATAAAAGAGGCTTTGCTCAAGGGAGCAGATCTGGTGTCCACACACCCTATTTTATCACAATGTGCTTTCCAGTCAGGAAAAATCAGTCAGCCCTTGCAATCAGACATCTGAAACCATTTACCTTTGTTTATTTTTTAGGTTGGGCCCCTTATAGGGATTGTACTCAACAGCAAAAATACCCACACACCTATATCATAATATTTACAAGAGGCTGACCTCTCGTAGCATTTCCACCACAAACATAGCTGTTGCTGTAAAAATGATGATTTACAAATGCTGTGCTACTACAGGGTTTGAGAAACAAACTGAAAATAATGCAGCTCCACGTGTAAGCAGGAAAGGGCATGGGAGAATCTGCTGAGTAAAAATAACAGGTTTGTGAAATCCCTGCCTGGCTGGAGTCACCGTTTTTGCAACCTCCTGAATTACAGGGAAAGCATACTGAAAACCTAATTAGACAAACAAAGAAAAACGTGCTGCCTAGCAAGTTTTGAAAACAAACATCGGGAGTATCAATGCCCAAGAATATCCAGCATTTCTACTGGGAGTTTTCTACACAGCCTTTCAGCACGAGGTTTCTGTGTTAAGTATTTAATAAAAAATTCCCAATGAACACAATACTACAACCAGCAGTGAGAGCCCCATGTTGCAACACTTGAACTGGGAGTTCATCAGCCCAGGAATCCCAGCTCAGCAATCCCAGCCCAGCAATCCCATTACATCACAGCCCAGAGCTGCAGCCTCAGCCAGCAACTCAGCACCATGGCTGAAAGTCCTGACAGCAAATCCTGACTTTCACCCCAAAACATTGGAATATTTTTATTTCAAGGCACCTACTCAGCCCCACTGCTAGCATTTAACCTATTCTTGTTTTCCTCTGCTGGGCTTTGCTGGGTGAGCACAGAGCGATCCACCACCCAAAGCCTGGAATAACAGGAATGTTATCTCATCTCACACAGTAACTGCTCAACTGCAGCCCAGGGCTTGCTGAAATCAGTTAAAAAATGAACATTTGGTAAGAGCAGAGTCATTTCTCAAGCATAGAAAACCATGTGCTTTTCTTCCAGAAAGGTGTTTATCACTCCTCCCAAACATATCCAATTGCCATAATTTTCAATTATTTTTAAACTTTTCAGTGATGTCTTAAACATCATGGGTGAAGAATCCATAAGATCATTAGTTCTCCTTTTCCCTTTCTCCTCTGGAAACTGAATAATCTTAATGTAAAAAACAAAAATCCATCAGTTGGGCATCAGAAACAAAGTACTCTGAGCACATACAAATGCGTTTTCAGACTAGATTTGGTGCCCATTAAATAAAAAAATCCTTTTGACTGGGGCTGTCAGCTTTTTCCAGTTAAGTTACTTGCTCCTCCCTGGAAGAATTTTGCTGTTTCTCTGGATACCACCCCTGTTTTTAAGTCTCAAGCTTAGGGAATCAGATGATGAGGGAAGGAACTGCTTCACTACACCAAAGATTTCTGTTCAGAGCAAAGGCAGTGCCATAAGAGGAAGTTTCTGGCAGAGAATTATTTGCATTATTAGGGACAATAAAATATTTTGCATCATGAAATCTGAAGACTACATCCTGGAAAGAGAAAGATTTTCTAGGAAAACAGCTGAAAGTTTACATTTCTGCTGAGAACTGCTGATAAAATTAATGTGCACTTTCCAAGAATAGGAATCACAAAGCTACAGAAATGTAAACAGCTTTCTATAAGTTTAGGAACACATTCCTAAACATTTCTCCTTCTCCATTTTGCATCTGGAGCACTGAGGAATAATCCTGCAATAACCCCTCAGGTACACAAAACTAGCAAGTGAGGGTAAACCATGAACTTTTAAAATTATCACCTTAATGAAAGACCGTGAAAAATACACAAAGACATCTTACATGGGGCAGCTTATACAGCACTGTGCAATTCACATTTTAAATCATAATCTGGCAAAAATAATAAGAAGAAAGAAACTCACAAATCCTCAAATAAAGTCACAACCACTCAAAAGAATCTCTCTGGATGCAAACTGTACCTGAAACTTTGAGCCCTGCAGGTGATGTTGCCCTTAACCTGCACAGGGATCTAAATGAAGGAGAAACTGAAGAACAGCTCTGCTCTGCTCTTCGCCTGGGATTATATTTGCTTACAAAAACACATTCCCAGTGATGAGGTAAGAGGCAGCAGCATGGCAGATTGACTGTCAGATGAACAGCCTCTACCAAGGAGCAGTTTTATTTATAAATGCAGCATGTTTGATGGAGAAGTATTTGAAGATCAGATTAAAAATACCTCCATGTAAAACAAACCTAACAGGGAAAAAGTGCCACATTTGTGTAATACTGAGGTAGCATTTGTCAAATTAGTGCTGAAGTTCATTGACATATTTAGTCACTTCTAAACCGACCACACTTCTCAGATGATGTTCCTGTGACCCTCATGGGCTGTTCTTGGAACATTTAATACACAAACCAACCTCCCAGATGACATTATTTCAAAAGCAGGTAACAAGCTTTCCATGGATGAAGAAAACCAGAGCCATGCACGACCACCATGCCTCTTTATGCACCTCCACCTGAGCTATTCCACATGAAACATGAAGCACTCCTGTGCAGCTGGGATGGCTCTGGAAGGGCCAGGAGAGCTGCAGCTGGCACAGGCCGTGTGGGAAGGCAGCCCAGCCCAGGCCTACATGTGCCAAGGCACACCCACACATGTACACGGAGCTCCTGTCCCTCTCTGTTGACTCTGAAATGGAATTTGCCATTTTAAACAGAGCCAGAGCACACAGGCACAGCCAATGGAATGGCTCATGGAGTGTTCCTGCAAAGCGCCCCTCCCCTCCCCTCCCCTCTCCTCTCCTCTCGCTCTGGATCCCAGGCCTTTTCCACGGCAGGAGCACAGCAGCTTGCTGGGTTAAAAGCAGCCTTGCAGCATTCAGGACTGACACCACCAGCTATTTAGGGGAAAACTTGTGTCATGCACTGAGAGGAGCACCTGGGGCTCTCCAGGGACTGGCAGCTCCCTGCCCAGCAGAGCTCTGAGCCCTGGGAAGCTCAGGCTCACTCACCATCCCACCAGTCCTGCTGCAATTAACATCCTTCCCTCCTAATTGGCACAGAGCTGACAGTGCTCTTCAGAGTGCTACAGAGCATTGGGATGAACATGGCTGAATTCAAGGCATGGAGCACAGGAATTCAGAGCTCAGCCTTTGCTGGAAGCAAGGAAGAGCACAACATTAAAGTTGTGCTCAGCACAGCTCACCACTTCTCCCCCTTGCTGCATTCAGCACATGGCTTCTCTCTGACACAGCCCTGAGCTGTCTAAGCCATCACTCATCTCTGCAAGGCTGCTAAGCCAGTTCCTCCCTGGCTTCCCTTCAAAGCTTGTGAGAGGCTGAGGGTAATGAAAGCCTTGCTGGATGGCTCCTGCCCTACAGGCGAATTAGGCATTTCTCATTTTTATGTTAACAGAAACAAACATTTCTATGAAGTCATTCAGTACAGGGCTTGAAATCTGCTCCCTACTCCAGAAGACCACACTGACAAAAATCTGTCTGAAAACTCAGCCCCACTAGTGAGGGAAACCCCCCACAGCAGAAACAAGCTGGGGCTAAGGTAATGTGAAGCTTTTCAAGACTTGCTTATCCCAGGTGTTTCATATGTATTGAGGAACTTCACTTGGATGGCTTTTGTTTGGGTTTTTCCTCAGAAGAAACAGAAGAAAGGAGGCCTAGATTATGGCTTAGGATTCCCAGGAATCTGTTCTGGATGGGACAACAGGGACCATCCCAACTTACTGAATGATTTCTTCTATGGTTTATAATAGTGGTTTGGATTGGCTTGACTTCAATGCTTTGCTATCCATCACTTGATCAATACTAAGAGATCACAGGCTGCTCATCACTAAAACAAGGGTTCCTCACATTTAACCAGTCCCATCCCCAAACAATTACTGCACCAAACAGAAACCCCAAATCCAATTCATTTCAACTGCTACTGAGTAAAAACCCTAGGCAATCTTCCTTCTCGTGCTGCTGGAATTTTTTGCCACCACTGGAAACCCTCTCAGTGGCTGCTAATCAGGTGGAATCCACAGGCAGTGAACCATAGCTTGGGTTAGCCGAGGGCAGGTTCTGCTAGGCAGCACTAACCACATCATAACACCCAGGAGGCTCTTGGCGGAGATTGGAGAACTTCAGGAAAAGATATCACTCGAGGAACTTTGAGGAATTTCCCAGGCCTTCAGCTCTCCCTGCTCCCCTCAATCACATCACCAATGCCATGCCACGGTGGCTGCACCTTGTGGTCCTTGCTCAGCGGTGCGTGTGACAGAGGCACTGGGCATTGCTGGCTGCATCCCACACCTCCCTGGCATGGTACTGCCACAGCAGCTACCAGAAACAGTGCTGGTGAAAAGGAATAGTTCTGATACTGAACAAACTAGCAATGTCAATTACAGGACTCTGAATCCAAACAGAGTCCAAAACATAAAGAAGGAAATCATGTATATTTCCCCTTGTTCCAACAGTGAAGCTTTCCTTCAATATTTTAGTTCATTTTGCTAATATAACTCAACGCATTTTAAAAGCCCAAATTACCCAGGGACAAATGGAATGCTGTGGTAATTGACAGCCAGGTGACTTGGACAGCCTGTGCACCCCGCTGTGTGCAAACCAACCTGTCTGCATTGTGGTGCAATCTCATCATGGAAGAGTATTAGAAAACCATCTTCTTACTTAACTTCCTGCACGGGAATATCAGCATAAATACACACAGGTCTCCTTCAGGGACACATCCCACCCTCGGGCTATTGCAACAGCGCCCGCAAGGATATTGTATTGCTGTGTGATACAGTTAACGCAGCCGGGCCTTTGTTACACACCGGGGATGGTGCTGCGCTCTTCCCAGCTCAGGCCAAGCGATTCTCCAGCCACGGCGGGGATGGGCGATGACAATCGGGAGCCGGGCGGGTGGCGGTGGCACTGCCGCGGTGACACGGCCCGGTGACACTGCAGCGGTGACGCGGCCCCGGTGACACTGCCGGCCCCTCCGGTCGCTGCTGCCCCGCCTGGCCGCAATCCCCGCACTGCCGGCGGCTCCGCGGGCGCGCTGCAGGCCGGGCGGATCCGCCCCCGTCACGGCTGTCCCCGTCACGGCTGTCCCCGTCCCCGCACCCGGCCGTACCACGGCAATGGCGTCAGGAGCAACCTGTCAGCGCCCGCCTGCCTCCCCTCCTCCTCCTCCTCTCCTCCCGCTCCCGCCCGGCTCAGCCGCCGCTCCCTGCGCTCCCCGCGCATCCCGAGCGCAGCCTCACCCGCCGCGGTGCTTGCTGTCCATGCGCTTCTTCTGCCGGACGGNGGGCCGAGCCGCGGGCTGCAGCACGCAGGTGCTGCCCGTCCTCTATCCTCCCCCGTCCCCTGTCCTCCGCCCTCCGCCCGCTCCGCCTCCCGGGCCGGGCACAGCCGAGCCGGGCAGCGCCGCGCCGCGCCAGGCGGGGAAGGATGCTCCGCCGGCCCGCCCCGAGCCAGGGCACCGCACGGCTCCGCGGGCTGGGGTGGGGCCGGGGTGGGGCTGGGGTGTGGCCGAGTCTGCTCCGCCCCGCGCAGCCCAGCCCTGCCCTCGGGATGCCCCATCACCTGCTCTGCCGTCATCCCATCGCGCCCCTTTCCCCCGCGCCCTGTCTTTATTCCCCACTCTGTGCCGAGGCTCGGCGCCTGTGCAGCCGAGCCCTGCTGTCCTTCACCCCGGGCAGAAGGTCCGCAGCACATCCCGCATGTTCTCTGCCTCCTGCAGCCAGCGCAGAGCTGCGAGCTTGAGCTCCGCTCCTCTCGCCAGCCCTCCACCCGCCGTACAGGACTGTGATTTGCGGTGCTGCTGCTCCTCGCACCCTTCTTGCTCAGTGACCTTCACCCACTCCTCACAACGCTCACTTCTGGATCCAAATTCAGATGTCCTCTGCACATCTAAGCACAAATTGCTCCAGCATTTCTGTTTACGATTTCAAGCATCTCGTTACACTATGGATTACACTAGCACAAAAACTGCAGTTGTCGTTTAATTTTTTTCCCAACAGTTGAAGCAGAGTCATCCTGACATGTTGCAATGAGGACATTTCAGCAACACAATGAAGAGTTACACCAGTTTCAGGCACCAATACTGAGACTGTTCAGGCAGATATTTCCAATGCCATCCTAATTTGGGTTGTCTTATTACAAAAACTGTTTGTAGGACTGATTTTAGGCTGTATTTCAATTAAGTAATACCATGTTTTTGTTTCTTACTTCCCAATCTACTGTTCTTACCACCACAACTCCAACATCCAAGCACATGGGAGAAGAAACAACTGACTGTTGCATGGTGACTCAGTGCCAGGAATCCTGAAAGAGGAGCAAAGGGATGCCTTGCAGCCTGCAGACTCACAGCATCCGAGGAGCCAAAGGAACTTGCAAAGCCTCCCTTACAGGCACTCTGATTTTCTGCCTTGTGTTGAGACACTTTTGATTTTTAGTTAGCAAATCACTGTGAAGGATCTAGACCAGGCTGTAGCCCAATGGGCTAAACCCACTCCTTGCCATACTTCTGGCATAACATTAGCTTTGCTGTAAAGATTTCACTTGTGATCTCAGCACTCACAGCAGGTAGGAGCTCTCCTGGTTTCCAAGTCTTTGATTTTCATTCTCCTGTTGAGAAGGAATGCCCAAGGGAAAACCTCCAGCCTCAAACTGAGAAGTTAGATTTGTTAAATCAAGAGAAATAAAACCTATTTTGTTTTTTTCTGATGCCACTGCCTTGCTTTGATGCTCTATTTTTGCAAGCACAGAACTTGCAGCTCACAAAGGAACCCTGCAAGCTCCAGAACTCGTACTGCACCACTGCTAATTAAAAGGAGCTGAGTTGTTTTCCATAATTTTAAATCATTATCTATGGGTTTTTTCCCTCCCAGGACATTCCCCCCACCCCCCCAGGTGATTTAATTAAGAGAACATTGAGTAGTTTTACATCCCTCCCTGCTCCCCCATCCTCATCAAGTGATTTGCCTTAGAAGCAGAGCTGGACCACTTGGGCCCCTCTGGGGCTGTCCTGAAAAGAGTCTATCAGATGCTGTCAGTGTTCTCACCACTGCACATCATAAATCCCATTTCAATCCCAGGAATGGCTTACTGGCAATCCAAGGTTGAGCCCCATTTTGAACACGAAGTGTTCTATGCAAGTCCAGGCTGTTGACTGGGATGATTTCACCCCTTTTCCCAGAGCAGCACAAGCTCACCTGCTCTGCCAGTAGGATTGTTTTATGGACTGAGTCTCCCGTGGGCTGATGATGTTCAACCTCACAAGTGGAAGCTAACCCTGGCAAAGCACACTACGGACACAATCAGCTCCAGGTGCATCTTAATCAAACCAGAAATTCCTGTGTCCATCAGCCTCTCGCACTGAGTTTCCCACTGGTTTTGGAAGCTTTTCCTGCCTTCTCTCTTGCCGTTCTCCACTGCAGCTCTGTGGCACAGAGCACTGTCCCCTCCTTGTCCCCAAGGCTTTCCTCCTGCTCTCTGCCTGCAGCACCAACTTCTCCCCCACACGTGGGACCTTCCAGGGCTCCACTGATCCCCAAACACATCCAGGTCTCTCAGCTCCACTGATTAAAGAACATGTAAATAAACTTTTGGGGCTGTGCCCGTATTCCTTCAAGGAGTGAGTCCTAGTGCCAGTTTCCCACTCAAACAATGCATTGGTGGTTCTGACAATGCATTTGCAAATTGTACCCATTACCTATGTAGCACAATATGCTATAAATTTTCTTCTATTATAGTTTTGCTACTAAATAAATAATTTGGCTTTTTATGCATACGACTCCATTTTTTTTTTTGAGGAACACAGAGGAAGGTCATAATAATAATATCCTGTTTGACTTTTTACAAGTTGAAAGATTAATTCAGGTTTGGAACTACTTTTGGGTTTGTTTACTTTACTTTTTGCCCTAAGCATGAGTATCAAAATATAGAGAATTCTGACATCTAAGGAGTTGGCTCAGACAAAGGTGTGTGACTGGTTGAACAAAATGTTTATGATTCCAGAGGCAGCCCGAGTTGTGCCATTATCCTCTGTACCTGCTATTATCTGATTTCATAAGTGCATGTTTTATAAACACCAGGGCACACCTCCTTTGTCTGAAAGCATAGCCCATTGCACATGGAATTTGGAGCTTTGTTCAGGGCTGTGCTTGCAGCTGCCCCGTTTGGAAGGAAGGCAGGAGAAGGGATTTGGTTGCCAAGGGCAAACGTGCAGCACTCAGCTCCTCCACTGGGATAATTCCCTGCTCCCGACTCACTCCCACCACAGCCAGGCAAGGAGGTGGGTTTGGTGCTGGGAAACATCACTGTTCCTCCAGGCAGCACTGCAACAATCCCTCAAAATCAGAGCAAACCTGCACAGTCCATCCATTCCCAGGCTCAGCTCTGCACGCTCAGAGCCACAGCTGGGATGGAGAATTTGGGAGGCAGGGACAGCACAGCACCAACCACCAGCACTGTGGGATCACTGAACATGTGCCCTCAGCCTCCACGAGGTGCATTCATCTCTGAAATTTATCTCGGAAAGGGCTGCTCCCAGACAAGACTAGTGCAATGAATGGGGAGTTAAACACTCCCAGATTATCATGCGCTGTTAACACCTGCAGCTCGGAGCTGCACGGATGGCTTTGATATTATTTTTGCTTTTGACAAGTGGGCGATAGCGGATATCCTTTAAGCCTATATTTAATGAAGCCCTCCATAAATCCATCAACACTTGCTAAGGGAAACTACAATAAAGCTCCTACTGCCATGGGCTCTGCTCTGCAGAGAACATTTGGCATGCTCATAATGAAGTTTCAGAGCAGATACTGCTCACGCTGCTCTGAGGAAGTGCAGTCTTTATGTAGATCTTTTTCTTCCTCGCATAATTATATGTTGTGGATCAAGAAGAAAACAACCCTTTAGCACCTAATTTTTAAAGCCATAATAGTCAGACTGTCGTTCAGCTAGGACAGCTGTCAACTTAAGAAATGAAGAAAGAAAAAAGCTTGCTAGACAAATAAACTCCCACTTGCATTTTATATTTTTATTTTGTTAGTTGTTGAAATGATCTGGCTATTAACTGTAGCTGTTCTGTGACTTCTTCCCATACTGTTTTTGTGTTAAACCTCCTGTGTGATAAAAAAATGTAAAGCTCTAAGCTGAAAAGATTTGTTACATGTTTTATATTTACAACTTTTATTAAAAAAATACAACAACAAAACCCAAAACCCTACATAAGTGGTTATTTAAGATTGGAAGAGTTGAGGGGGAAACAGAAGAATAAGTAATGAAGGAATTTGGTGTTTTTAAAATCTGGACACTGTGAGTTGAGAGGGATGGAGTATTTTAGTACATACAGAAGTTTAGCTCCCCCAAGGCAGCAAATCACCTGAATGTGTGCTGAACTTTAAGGACCTAAGTAATCAAACTGGTTTCATGGGAAAAAAAACAACCAGCATATAACAAAAAAAAAAAAAGAAAAAAAAGAAAAAAAAAGCTATGTTTGGTATTCTGAACATGTAGACTGCATGGAGACAAATTTTTCTAAAACAAACTTTGCCAAGTGGATCAACAGGACTGTGAAGGGCTGTAAGGCCAATTCAGGTAACTTGATTTAAAAACATTCTCTGTCATCACATGCAAAGCCAGTGAGTACCTGGGAAGGTCATGTGAGTAAAAGATTTCAGGACAGGTTCTGTGTTACTGCACTAAGTACAGGTTATTTGTCATTCATTACCCCCTGCCTTCCTCCTGCATCACCCTTAGTCATGTCTGCATTTTGCCTAAACCAAGGATGGAAAATGAGGCCCGTGATGAGATTCACCTGTTCTCACCCTGACTTGAGACTTCATTTTCTGCACAAAGTAATTGAGGCAGAGAAGTTAATCTCTGACCTGTGGGATGTGACAAGCAGAGATGCCAATAAAGGAGTTTAAGAGGAGAGTGATGAATGGGATCATCATGGGATGCTCAGCACATGATCAGTTACAGCAGGCATTAACAAACAAGCTTTCCAATAAACCAGACAGCACCAACAGCAATCAAAATGTTGCCAAGAACACTGCTCTTTATATGAAATTAAAGTGCACAAACCAGAAGGCATGATAACAAAATATAATATGGTAATAGGCTCCAGGAGTGGTTAATTGCTGGTTTTTTCTCTGCCTCTGAGCTGTTTCCTGTCCTGCTGTGGCTGTGCAGCGCCAGGAGCTTTTCTAGGTCAGTGGTGAATGTGAGCTGCAGTGAAACACGTGAGCCCAGCACGAAGCACACCCTGGCCAGCGCAGGCACAGGAGCCCCTGGGCTGAGCACAGCACAGAAAATCACCCAGAAAGCCTCAGCTGTGAGCAGGAACCTCCTGGGATCACACAGACACCAGGGCAGCTTTCTGCCTACGCTGTTATTTTGCAGACAGAAACCTTCTCTGACTCCAGACAGCAAACCCTGTGTGAGAACCATGGCCTTCAACAGCAAAAAAATAGCATTTAACGTAACACTCATCTCTTTTCATTTCAGCCCCTCTCTGCCATCCCATCAGGTCCTTTCCCTTCTGCTGATCCCAGCTCCATGGTCATCTACCCTTTGCTCACGCTGTATTTACTCACGCTGTATTTTGCTCACGCTGTATTTACCAGGCCAGCTCCCACTGCCAGCTGTGGAGAGGCAGATCAGCCTGGCTGAGCTCAGCCCAGAGCTGCTTATCTCCAATTGTCACACAAACTCCCTCCTCAAAGTTCCCATCGACTTTTTGGGAAACTTTGACCAGAAAGCGCAGGTTAAAAGAAATCTTTCTTTAGAGGAATACTAGAGGTAACACATTAAGGTAAAGCAAACACACTGTTTAGTTTTTAAGTAATGCAACTTTAAAGTTCAAATTTAGCATTTTAAGCAAGCCAGCCCCTACCTTAGCTCATGCAAGCACATATGCTACTTACAGAAAAGCAACAGCCTGGAAATGCTGTGAGTGGTGAGCAAAGCAAGCAGTAACAAACAAGGAGAAAGTCCTCTAGGCAAGAGGAGAAGCTAATGAGCACAGACAGTGCACACGCCGTGCTCACTCTGCTCTCACACCACTGCAGCTCCTGATTCACTCTGCAAAGGCCACAAGACAATCAGCTGTCTCCTTTAATTGTTAAGATGCAATGCTACTGTAAACTGAGCACATTGCCACTGTGGGGAGTTCCAGCACACTGAGTTTTGGGTGTTGGTTGAGCTCTCTCTCACACATGGCACAGCAGGTACTGCCCAGCTCTGCTTTGGAAATAATCTCCCTGCAGCAGAAATGAGGCTGGAGCTCAGACTCGCTCCTGCCCTCCCCACACCTTTTTTCCTTTCCTTCAGAGCTCGGTGGACAAGTGTTTGCTTCCTGCCTTTCTCTGCACTCCCAAGCATTGTGCAAGGAGCACCACAATTAGGCAGCTGCAGCAGAGGAAAGGTGCAGCTTTAGGGTTCCCTGGTTCTACACCCTTTTCCTCCTCTGTTACCTGCCAATGCCACAATACATTTGCTAGTTTAGGTTGCAAGAATCAGAATCTCAGCACTTTTCCACTTTATCAGGGCTGTTCTCAGAACTGTTTTTCTTTGCTCTTCAGGGGAAGTTATTTATCCCTTTTATATCCACCAGCACCTCCAGGCATTGGCAATTTGACAACTTAATACTCCTTCTCCCTTTGTAGGATGATCACAGCACAAAAAGGATTGCACATATTGCTATCACTCTATTCTAGCATGGAAATCAACATCCCTGGCATGCACCAACCCCTGTATCAAACCCCAGCTGTTCCTAAGGAATGGATCTAGGACTCCTCCACGGCTTCCTATCTCCTGTTGTTCTGAGTAATGAACTAAGCTAACTCCAGCTCATGGGTTTCAGGTCCCTGGAGTCAGGCAGCATTGCCTCTCCAACTCACTCTCCAGGAGACAAAAGCTCTTCCCCAGAAAAATTGAAGCACCGAGCGTGAAAAAGCCATCCCAAAATTTATTCTCAAAAATGTCAACAGAAATGCATCAGTAGATACTCAAAACTACAGAGTTCTTAGAAGTCATACATTCACAATGTAGAAACGTGACAAGTGGGATGCCTTTTGCATGGCCTAGGTAACAATATCCATCTGACAGTGTAAACAGGTACTGGTATGTTCTTACTCACAAGACCAGCAGGAAAGGCACAACTCGGCATACAGAGATCATAAGCAAGAATCAGGTGCAACAACATCACACAAACTTTTGGTAATCTGCATTTTTGGGGCCTTCCACAACACAGACTGGACTTGAAGATTTCCTGCAGTCGACAGCCAGGTTTCTTTCCATCCTTCAGTCCTTCCTCACCAAATGCTCCCTTTGCAGGCTGGTTCACATCCCAATACACATCCAGGTCCAGCAGGCGTTCGAGGAATAGTGAAAGGTCAGTCCAGCAACTCCTCAGGTGCTTCCACTAATAATACATTGGGTTTTGGTTTCACATAGTGCATGGAAGCATCTGCTTGAATCTCAGTCATTACAGTGGTCATTAATAGAAAAATAGACACTACAACTACAAAAGGAAAAAAATGAGGTAGATAACTTAGAATCCAGATGACTATCCCAGCAACCTTCATACAACACACATGGATCATTAATTACCATTCTGGCAGAATGCAAGCTCGCAGACCACCAAAAAAAAAAAAAATTAATGACCAGAGCAGGAATGCCATCCAAAAACCCACAAAACATTTAACCTAAGCATGAATACTTCATATTTAAATACAGGTTTACATCGACTGATCTCCTAAATTACCCAAATAATTAAAAAAAAAAACCAAACAAAAAGTCTCTTGCTAAGGAAACCAGTTCCCTATGGCAAATTGCAACAGTTGCCTGAAATTCCTTGCAGAGCTTTTAGACCTGACTTCCCAAGGCAAGTCTTCCCTTTCAAGAGGAAACATAACAACAAAAAAAAAGTATATACATACCCACCCATGCTTGTTTGGGGCTCTTGGTATTGAAATAAAACATCTAGGAAAAACTGCACATCTTTGGAAGCAGGAATTTTGGCACTATACTTGAAGGACTGTCCTAGTAGTAGTATTAAATAAGCAGCAGTCAACAACGCAAAGAATTAATTACTTAGGAGCAGTGACTAAAGAAAAACAGCAACTTGCTTTCCAGATAACTTCTGAGGCAAAAAAACCAAAGGAATTAAAAAAAAAAACCAACCTGTAGTTTTTATGACCGTTTTTAAGAAAAAGTACATTCAGAAACCACACAGAGCCAAAAATCCAAACAGAAAAATTCTTTCTAAGAGGGTGGCAGACATTCTAGGATATTTACCCGCATTAATAGTTTCCATTTCTCATCAGTAAATAGAAGCTTTTCCATCAACAGTAGGTTGTTTCCACTCTATTCAAAACCCCCATTATCACTCTAAACAAAGAGGTAAATATTCTAACCTTTGGAATTTCAAGTTGTAGAAACTTCTGTAAGGCTGTACACATTAAAGTCACATGTAAGAACTACTTTGCAAGACCCGCATCTTTCCAAATAGAAGGAAATCCTATTCTTTATTAATTACTATTTGCAAAGCAATATCATGATTGTACTCTGGGCAACTCTTACAAAGACAACCATAAAATCATTTGCACGTCAATAGGAAAATAGGAGGCCGAAGTGGAATCTCTTAAAAATATATGTTTTTGTCTATATATATTTGTTCTTTCTGTAGCTCAACTCCTCCCGAGTCCTTAGCTCACGGCGATTTTGTTCTCCTCCAGGAAGTGAGGGAACTGATGTTTTGGCACACTGTCTGCAGCAGCAGCGCTGGCTTTCTCCGTGTCGGTGCCAGCCGTGCTGGCATCCTTGGCGCCCGGGGCGGCGGTCAGCGGCGAGGTGCCACCCACGGGCACGGGCAGTGCAGGCAGCGCGCCGCTCTGGATCACCGAGATCTCGTTGGTCTTCACAGCCAGCCCGTTGCTGAGCACGGCGGCATACTGGTTCCACACGGAGGGGTCGATGCTCACCGACGGCGACATCATGTCCTTGGGGAACATCTCCGACACCTTCTTGGGGTCGTTACCCAGCAGAGCCATGGGGTTATCGATGGAGAGCCGCCTGCCCCGCCTGGCCGAGTTGTTCCACATGTGGGTTCCGACATGGACCTTCAGGAGGAGGGGAAAGCAAAGAGAATCATTAATACTGCAGCTCTTTCATGGTGTACCCAAATTCTACTTTGCTTGCAGCCAAGTGGCCCAAAGAAGTCCAGCTTGCTCTGTTTGCATTCAGGTAAATATTTCGGCTGAGTAGCTCTTGTCAGAGTTCCCTTCCTGGGAAGCATCACTCCTGATTGTAAGACAGTCACTCCACTGCCTGGCACCACCAAGGCTCTCTGACCTTTGCTGCTGGAGGGCTTGGAGAATTGTTTTACACTTAGAACAAATGGTGTTGGCAAAGACACCTCTCTCTCCCCCCAGAAGGAAAGCCAAGTTATCAGCTGAAAACAGCCTACACTGAGAAAAATACTGGGTAATGCAAAAAATCACCAAGTACTTTGGCAGAGAGGTTCACTGAAGCTGAAATCTTGCACACCACATACTGCTGGTGCTTCCAGCAAGGTGCTGCTCACACACTGCAGAGCATTTTCCCTCTCTGTCAGCATTTATACTGAGGAGCTTGAAGAGGTTCTCACAGGGAGAGAGAAGCCTCTGTGCAGCTGAGGGAGCTCAGTCCCTCATGGGACAAATGGATTCAAATGGCAAAAGGACAGACTCAGAGCACTTCTTCAGCGTGTGCTCAGACAATCCCCAAGCACTTTGTGCCATCTCAGGATTATCCTGGTTTATCCCTCCTCATATCACAAAATTCCACGCAGTGCACTGTAATGCATTTACTCTGCAGGCAGCATTCTACAGCATTCAGTCTATGAAATGTTTGTATCTTGACACATCCAAATCCAAATTAAAAAAGAAAGCAATCTGCTTAGTAAGGGCTAAGCCTTCTCTTCCATCCCAAAGACTATGGTAGCAAAGACCTGTGGGTGATCTCAGTAACACTTATGCAAGAAATTGTGTGGAGAAACTCAACAAGGAGACAAGAGTCAAAAGTAAGTATTTGAGGAACTAAAAGAAAACCCTTTCCACCTCTCGTGTGAGTTTCCCAGAAAAAGGAGATGACAACAGAGAGGACTCACCTTCAGGTTCCCTTTGGTGGTGAAGGCTCTCCCACAGATGGTGCAGGCAAAGGGCTTCTCCCCAGTGTGGGTCCTTTCGTGGATCTGCAGGGCACTGGCAGAGGAGAAGTTCTTGCCACAGGTAGTGCAGATGTGCTGTTTGGCAGGACGGCAGAACTTGGGGCGTGGCACCAGCAGCGGGGTGACCCCAGGGGACAGAGCTGGGGGGCCGATGAAGTGGCCAGTGCTGATGGAGCGATCGCTGGGCAGCTCCATCTTTATCAGGGCTGGCGGGGCTCTGACAAAAGCAGCTGGAATACTGCTTCGACCTGGAAAGAAAGCGAAGGTGATGTTTATCCCAACCTCATTCTGCTTCCAAGACTCCAGAGACGCCCTGCCTTTGAAGCTGCACATTCACAGAGCCAACCCCACTTCCTGGCATACCCTGAAACAAATCAGTTCATCCCTGTGTTTTATGATGAGCTTGAGGTAGAAAGTCTTTCAGGTCTAATTTAGATTAACCTTAACTTCAATGAGCCTGCAAACCCCACAAAGAAATTCAGAGTTTCTATGTCACACTCTCAGGATAAGCAGTTTTCCCATAAAACACAAATGTGTATCTTTAAAGAGCTATAAGGAAACATCAGGCGAGCCCATGAAAGATAGAAAGGGCACAGTTTTTTCTATTAATTTTAAGGACCTTGCAGGAGATGACAGCACTTAAGCCTTTGAATTTTGCTGGATTTCGGGCCTGACTTAGACAGGAAATTTTTACAAGGCCTATGTCTTTATCCAAGCAGAGGAGCAGGAAGAGGGGAAAGCTGAGGAAGTTTTGTTTCCTGTTGGTCCTTCTAGAGACTGATTTCCTACTGCCCCACCCCAAACTACCAGCATTTTGCATTACTCACCATATTCTCCATTTGCAAAGTGTAGCCCAGGCTCTTCCTTGATGACCTTCCGACCGATATTGCCGTACGTTAAATCCAAAGCTCCGACAACCCCTTCCATTTCTGCAGGAGTGCTCTCAGGACCCTCTGGCTTATTCCCCGTGCCCAAATCCTCCTGGCTGTTGAAAGCAGGTGACTTTGACCTGACGCTCTCAGCCTGGCTGTTGGCTGGGGACAGAGCCTGGAGCGATGCAGACTCGGAGGCAGCAGGGCTCCTGCCGTTCTGGTAATCGGCGTCTCCTGCCACGGAGGACGAATCATTTGTCATGCCGTCACTTTCTGCCGAGCCGTTGTCACTGGACTTCAGACTGCTCTGCCGCTGCAAATTCAGAGAGGAGGCGACAATCTTCATCTGATTCTCCAGCGCTGTGACCCCGGAGAAGGCGGCGGCCGCGGCGGGCGACTCCGATTGTGCGTCGTATGGAGTGGGAGGTTTGGAAGAACTCCCGGGGCCATCCTGAGAGTCCACATCCTCTTCCATGTCGATGCTTTCCACAATCTCCTCCGGGCGAGCGACGTCTCCATTCTTCTCAGCCGCAGCAGGATCCAGCTCGGTGCCGTCACAGGGCGTTTCTGGCATGGGGGTGTTGGGGATCTGCCCACCCATGTGCATGCGGATGTGCTGCTGCAGCACCACGGCGTTTGTAAACTTCTTCTGGCAAATGGGGCACGAATGCTGCATCTTCAAGGGGGTGTTGGCCCGGTGGACACCATAGTGAGTTTTAAGGTTCCCTTTAGTGGAGAAGGCACGGCCGCAGATCTTGCACTTGAACGGCCTCTCCCCAGTGTGAGTGCGGTAATGCATCTTGAGTGAACTCTGGCAGCTCAGCACTCTGTGACAGATCAGGCACTCGTTGGGGTCAGCAGTGGATTTGTCGATATTTTCAACCAGCTGCTGGAGCTTTGACGTCTCTGAGCCTTGCTCGTTTGACCCACTTACGTGGAAGATGCTCACGCTGCAGGTAGCTTGTGGTGAGCTGAGGCTGTGCTCCGTTCCCGACTCGTGACCCACCGCCCCCGACGAGGAGGAGCCACCCTCGCTGTCTGGAGAGGGCCTTGACTGCAGATCACTGGAGAACGTGCCAGGCAGAGACTCCTTCATGCCTGCCAGGCTGGAGATGGTCTGAGGTGCGGCGGTGGCCGCAGAGGTAGGCAGAGTTGTTAGGAGAGGTTTGCTGTCCACAATCAGGTTAGACTCATCCAGTGGCACAGACATCCCGTACGGGATTCCGGTGCTAGTGGGAACATTGTCCAGGTGCTCAGGAACCGGGTACGGATTCATCTTTATGTGGGGGTACTTGTCTTTGTGACGCTGAAAATGCACTTTAAGGTTTCCTTTGGTGGTGAAGCGATTCCCACAGATGTTGCATTTGTAGGGTCTTTCCCCGGTGTGGGAGCGGAGGTGGATCTGCAGGGCGCTGTCGTTGCCAAAGACCTTCCCACAGAATTTACACTTGTGTTTGAAGAACGGCTCCTCTGCAGAGGGTTTGCTTTCAGACACGCTGATGTTGGGGGGTTTGCCCTTCCCCTTCTTGGAGGAATCGATCACCGAAGACATAGCCGACAGCGGGTTCTGGAAGATGACCGAGCCGGAGGACTGAGGTAGCAAAGGATTCGGGAACTGAGAGATGGAGCCGGGGAGGCCTCGGCTGCCCTCGGGCTTCATGGGGAAGGAGGAGGAGAGCCCAGCAGCCAGCGAGCTGGCGGCTGCAATGCCAGTGTTAGAATGAGGTAGTTTTCCTTGCTTCAAGGATTCCAGTGATAGGCTCTGGCTGCCAGCTTTCTGTCCGATGAGAGCCACGGCAGCCGAGAGCTGCTGGGACATGTGGGCGCCCAGAGCCTTGAGCGGGTCAGCAGCAGCGGCGATGGAGGGGTGCAGGGCATGGGGAGCCATCATGGCGATCTGGATGCGGATCTGCTCTGTCAGCTGGATCTGCTGCAGCTGCTGCTGCTGCAAGCACACCAGCTGCTCCAGGATCATGGGGATGGCGTTGAACCCGGCCGCGGAGGAGGAGATGGCGTCGGACGTGCGCTGGTTCACCGCCACCTTCGTGCCGCGGATCGTCTGCAGAGTCACGTTAGTGTTTGGTACTTTGGGTTTTGGTAGATAGCTGAGGCCGGGAGCCGCAGGCGTGATGGGAGGTTCTATTTTAAGGTACATTCCTCCTACCGAGTCAGCATCCATTTTTCCCTCTCTCTTTTCCACGGAAGCAATGCAGCCCTTTGCCTGAATGTCCTTGCGTGTCCTGCTGTCCATCCGGTCACTCGGGAAGGTCCCCAGAGAAGCCTCGGAGAAGGTCTCGGGGGAGACCGTTCCCTCACTGTCATTCATGATTAGAACAGGCGGATTTTTAGTGCAATTTTTCTTATGCTCAAGGAATTCAGAGAGAACAAAGAATTCTGCACAGCATTTCTCACAGATTTTGGTTTCCTCCGTGCGGCACCTTTTGGAACTCATTTCACCATCTCTATCACCTGGGACGTCTTGTGGACTCCCTTAAAATAAAAGAAAGTCACATTATTAATTGCTAGATTTAGACCAGCAGTGCACTATTAAGATCACCAACTCCACCTGAATTGCAACTTAAAGATACAAGATACTGGCATCAAGTTTGGAGATCAATCTGGAGTTCTGCGCTTTGTTTTCATGCTAATTCCTTTGCAACCCCAAAGAAATCTGCATCTCAGTTCAGTTTTCAACAAAAACAATATGAAAGGACTCTCAGAAGGCTCAATGAAAAAAAAGTTTATCCCAAATCCTTTTATACAGGTAAAAAAAGAAACAATCCAGCAAGGCAGTACCTGCAACACAGCTTAAAAGGAATACAAGGAGAACAGCACTGAGCAAAACACCCCATGAGCTTATTTGGTGTTTGCACTTCAGGTTCTAATTGTTTGTTAACCACGTTTCAGAAATTCATACAAGATTGTTAACACAGGAATTCTGAGCAATTCTTAATTGTACCAATCTAAATGACTTGCACTCTGCCATTATAAAAGTAATTACAAGCCAAGAGAACTGACAAAAGCAAAACAAAGCAAGGCCAATATTAGCTCTCAAATCCTTCAAAAGCACACACGCCCTGAAAATAATCTCTGAAAGGACACAGCAGCAAAGACGACATGATTAACAGCCAGAACTCCACACACAGATATGAGCCTGACGATTGACACTGACAATCATTGATACATTGACACTGACGATTATTAAAGTGCAGGTAAGAAGTCTACTTGCAAACCACACCCTTTCTGATTCCCAGGAGATCCAGGGCAGCTGCATCCACAACTCACCCACTTCTTGAAAGGGCAGTGCAAGCCAAGCTGGGCTCCAAGTCCACTCCTGCCTTTCCACCACGAGCACCCCACAGCTTAGACTAAGCAGAATTTGCACGTGGAGGAAAAAAAAATCGTTCGGGGAAATATCTGAACTGGAAGAGGTTAAGAGCAATTATAACCAAAACAGGATGTTTTTGCTCAGCCTTGCCATCCTTCAAACAACAAACTCACACCCACCTTGAGGCGGGCCATTGCTTGGGTGAGAAAATTTTCCAGTAAAAGGGAAAGGGCTCCAGGCAGATTCCAGCCCTATCAGCTGAAACATCATGGAACTCGCTGGAATTGCTCCAATTTCCATGGGTGCCAGGGGTGCAGGAGCTTCACCTCCCACAGCCCCAGTGGGAACGGTGTCACACATCTGTCCTGCCCAGGCCAATGGGAATGGTGTCACACACCTGTCCTGCAAAGCCCACCAGGAATGGTGTCACACACCTGTCCTGCAAGGCCCACCAGGAATGGTGTCACACACGTGTCCTGCAAGGCCCACCAGGAATGGTGTCACACACGTGTCCTGCAAAGCCCACCAGGAATGGTGTCACACACCTGTCCTGCAAAGCCCACCAGGAATGGTGTCACACACCTGTCCTGCAAAGCCCACCAGGAATGGTGTCACACATCTGTCCTGCAAAGCCCACCAGGAATGGTGTCACACACGTGTCCTGCCCAGGCCAATGGGAAAGGTGTGACCAAACCTGTACCTGGAGGGGAACATGTCCAGGTGACAACTCAAGCACATTATCCTGCTGTTTAAAGGGTGTAAAACCTCTCTAAGGGAGGATATTGCAAACTTTGGCATTTCTTAGCTCAACAAGGGCACTCTGTGTGCATTCAACAATCAAACTTCAGCCGTTTAATGTTGTGTGGCATGATGTATGTAAAAGTTTACTTTTAAAAATAAGCATTTGATCAGTTACAAAAATTTACAAGTATCAGAGGCCTTTTCTGCTATGATCTGCAGAGCAATAAATCCAAATCTGCACAAGTCCTTGAATGGGGAGAGAAGGAGTTCTCAGCACAGCTGTGATCAAAAATGTTTGGATGCCTTCTATTTAAACAGGGAGAATTAAATACTTCCCTTCAGCCCAAACAACTTCCATAAGTGAAAGAAACAAGAACAGCAGCATACATTTCCCATCCCAAATATCATTAAAGTGATGTCTCTAAAGTTGATTAAACTCTACAGGAAAACACAGAAATCTAGTCTGACAACAAATACAACTATATGTGATTCCGAACTTGGTCAACAGAGTCAACCAGGATCAAGAATAGATTATGTCATTTTGCAAGAGTCTGAACAAATACAACGGGAAAGAAAGTACCTGCGTTGAAAAAAAGACAATAAACTTTCAAAACTACTCTACACTGACTTAAGAGCTCTTTACTGTCCTACTTCATAGAATACACTACAACATGAAAACCTCTTTTCCAAATCCTTTAGTGTTTGGGGCTTTTCCAGCGCCATCTCCCAGGTGGAACTACACTGTTTGCACACTGCAAAATATTAAAAAATAACTTTACTTTCTCCCGTGGCACAGAAATGTCTGCGCCAAAGCCTGTTGCCCACCCCAAGGAGATACTCCAGGATGTCTAGACAAGTCCCCAAACTTCAAGTGCTTCAAAGCATCTGATCATTTGTCTCCTTTCCCTCGACAGTACTTATTTTTCTACTTCTGCACTGATAAGATCACACTAAATTCAATGCCCCTTTGCCAATCTCCAGCACAGCCCATATTCCTCATTTTCATAATTTTGAGGAGCTCTGGTAACTTTTATGGTTCTAAGCAGCAGTTGCCACCTCAGAGAAAGTAACTCCAGTAAACTGCAGGTCCCCGTGCTGGGCAGGTTGGCAGCCCTGCCCCTGTCACATATATTATTTTCCAGTTTCCCTGATGGAAAAGCATTCGCTCAGGACTCGGAATAAATTCAGTTCAGAGCTTGAAATGACTTGCTGCACGACAAATAGTGAAGTTATGCCTTATTTTCACTTTTACCTTACAAAAAGTGTGTCTCTTCGCCTGTCTCACAAAGCGTTTTAGATAAATTCACAAGCAGGACGCTGGGTTATTTTACAGTAGCTGGAATAATAAAGGAGCAATTGACTGTTTCTGTAAAAGACCCAAACAGCTTCTGTGAAAATCATCTCGATTTGTAAGCACCTCCCGTCCCCAGCCCCAAGTGCTGCAATCAGAGCACTCAGCACCCAAAGCCCAGCAGTTATCAGCACATGGAATAACTAACGGTCTGAATTCAGGGCTTTCCATGCCAGCAGGGCAGCTCTGCCCACAGCCTGCACGAGGATTTACCCAGGACAGCCCTGCCACAATTGCTTGTGCACTTCACTTAACCCTCTCCAAAGGCTTCCCAGGGATTGGACTTCTACTGTGGTTTTTTTATCTCCCCACCCCCGAATTTCAGGAATGTTATCTCTCAGCATCTAGTTATCCAATAAGTTAGAAGAATGCAGTAAACCCAGCAGGGGGGTTAGATTGAATCACTGGCAAATGGATGGAAAAAATCCACTATTGTGTAGGACAAGGCGGTCATCGACAAGGAAGGCTGATAAAATCCACACTGCTCGAATTAATTTTTTTGAGGGAAACAGTAAAAGGAGTGAAGTAAATCTGGCTTGATGTGATTTCAAGAAGGGTGCTGCTGGTCTACCACTCATCTAAGCCATTAGCGACTTTTTTGTTCAACTTTACTTCACTTGAATTGGGATGAAACAGAACTCGAGCTTTCCCACCCACTTTTATTTCAGGAGTTTCAAATTCCTTTGGTGAGCTTGCTCTCCCCACATTTGATCAACTAGTTTTACTTCAAGGTTAACAAACCCGTGCGCTTCCCCGGTTTAAATTAACTCACGGAGGATTGATTACCACACCCCTGCTCTCCGGTCCTACACATGAACCCTCTGCCATCAGCGCCCTGCTGCTCCCATCGTGCTTCCCCTGCTGCTCTAGCCGCAAAGCAAGGCCGAGAACCCAAAACTGCCCCTTCTCCCAGTATCCAACACCACTAAACACGTTTGAACCATGACAAAATCGCTTCCGTGAGTAGGAAAGGACAATTCACAGAGATATTCCAAAAGCCTTGATGTTTTCTACGCTGAATTCACCAGCGGCGTTTTGCTGGCTGAGAACGAGGCAGAAACGCGTTAGATCTACAAAATCAGCATTTCACGTGCTTACAGCCTCTCTCCCATTGCTTTAATTATTTTATTATCTGCTCACTGATTCACCCTCTAGCATTTCCCCAACTTCAAGCGACGTATTGACCAGACACAACAACCTCGCTGAATTAGCGGCTGAGAAGCGCAAACTAAGCGCTAAACCCCGCGGGCAGAGCGGGGATCGGCGCCGCTGGCTCCGGGGGGGCTCAACCCCGCTGCCGGCAGCCCGGAGGGCTCCGCACGGCCCGGGAAGAGCTGAGCTGGCTGCCCGGAGCTGCCGGGGCCGGTCGGTGGAGGGCACTCACGGCCCGCGCTCCGGCCACGCCGGGCCACCGCCACCCCGGGCGGGGCCACCGCCACCGGACCCACCTGAGCTGGCAGCGGCGCCCGCATCACCCACTGGAAGAGCTGCATGCACCCACGGCTGTCCCTCCGGCTCCCCCCGAGCCCCCCGCCCCGCCTGCCCTTCCCTGCCCTACCTGCCCGCGGCCGCTCAGCACACTTCCCACCCGAGCAGCGGTTCGGAGCGAGCTAAGCGGCACAAACCCCGCTGCCAAGGTCAATTGCATGAGAATCCTAATTGTGAGCCTGACATCAACTTACCACCCACAGCAAGCAGGAGGAGGCAAAGGTTAGAGCAGCAGCTCTGTCAAAACGTCACGAGCGGCCGAGCCCGGCAAAAGGGCTCCATCCGTGCTGCCAATATAATGTTGCACTTACGCAAAAAAGAAACAAGCCGGGCATCGCCCCCCTCCGCCCCGGCACCCTCTGCCCCTTCCCAGGGCTGCAGCACCCGGGGGATGCTCCTGCATCCCGCTCCCAGCCTGTCCCCGACAACAGCTTCGGGCGACACAAATCCAGCTTAAAATGAACCACCACAAAACTTGGGTTCTCCTAGTTCAATCTTTCCTTGTTCAACACCACTCTCCACTTTTACAGAGATCGGCGCACGAATCGGAGGTTTGTTTAAAGGAAATCTAGCCTAATATTACCCTGAGGGGGAAAAAAAAGTTGCAGTTTGATACTGTATTTTTAAGAATGAATCCGAATTTTAATGGCAGCAATCCAGCACAATGGGCATTTTCAAGCCCTTTGTGGAAATGCTAATTTTCAGTATGTAGCATTATTCCCCTGTGACCACCTGCTGATTTTTTGACCTGTTAATGGATCCCCAGGTTCGCGGGACACTTTAACCCTCTGCATTGTTCACAGAGGTGGGTCCCAAATCGCTCTGCGAAAAAAGGGAACACTTGCAAAAAAGGAGATAAGGGCTTGATTTTATTATTACGATTATGTGGATATCCTCGATAATGCCTCAGACAAATCCCTGCGGAATTTCGACTTTGTTATGCAGCTTCATCACTAATTATTTACGGGCACACCTGGAGCGGGGAATATCAGGACTATTTGGGAGTTGGCGGGCGGTCCGAGCCATCGCAGCCGCAGCCCCAGGCTGTATTTCTGAGAGCGGAGATCCCGCAGAACAGGGCTCGGTGCGGGATTTGCCCCGACCCCCCCAAATCCACAGCCCCCCCCGAGCGGCAGGAGAAGCCCCCCAGGAGGGGTCACAGCTCCCCCGGCCCGAGCAGCCACCGCTGGGCTCCCGGAGGGATTTCATCCAGGGTTCGGTTGTTAAAATTGAGAACGGGAGGGGGGAAAAAGCCCCAACAACAATAACAAAAAAGCAGCTGGCCACTGCCCCGGAGAGCGCGGTGTGGAGCGATCCTCCCTCCCT
>VZRM01006181.1:672752-727938 GCA_013397955.1 Grantiella picta | reverse complement strand
CCTCCCTCCCGCTCCCCGCACACCTCCCCCGCCCCGCCGGCCGCATCAGGAGTGATTAACCCTTTTGTTTCAGCGCGGGGCCGGAGGTGCCTTTCCAGCAGCGGGCAGAGATTTACATGTGGAAACATCACCTCCATCCCCCAACCTAACCATATGCACAAAGGAAAACAGTCATGCATTAAACATGGGATTTATTGCCTTCTGGCCAGCATGCTGTTTCTTAAGTCACCATTAACCGGACCCAACAATTGCACATTTCGACTCAAAGAAGAGAGGGGGGAGGAGGAAAAAAAAAAAAATTAAAGAGCCCGAACCTCCTGCGGGCTGGGAATAAGCAGCTCCCGTAACGTGCGCGGGTTTTGATCAATTCTAGGGGTGAAAACAAAACCAGTGCCGAACGCAAAGAAAGTTCTTGGGGGGCACACAGAAAGATTGGGCACAACAACTCTGACCGCACGCTGGCCAGCCGGGACGGGCCGAGCCCTCCTCCCGCCGCATGCCGGCCGGCAGCACACAGCACCGCGGCTCCGAGCTCCGCACCGAGGGAAGAGCGGGGAGTAACCCAGCGAACCGGGGAGCCAGCAAACCCCGCAGCCGGCTCGAGGAGATGCTGCTCCGGGAGCCACCGGCGAGTGCCCCTCCGCCCTTCCCCTGCGCCCCCACCCACCCCGGCGGCTCCCGGCTGGTTCGAGCCAAAATTTCTACTTTTCCCGCAGCACGGCCAGGAACGCGGACTCCCCAAAAAGGGGACAGCGATTCGCGGTGGCGAAGTCCCCCACGCCGCCCAAATACAAAGCGCTCACGCACACCCCACATCAGCTCACCGAAGTTATTTTAGGAAGTCGGAAATCAAAGATGGCTGGAGGTCAAGCTACAAAAGGTCCAGGGCGATTGTGATCTCCAACAAAAATAGTCCGAGCATGGAGGTTTTTTCCCCCCGATTTTTTTTAAAGCCCCACAAAAATTCTCATGTAACTCCCGACAAAGTGCTAAATACATCGAGGAAACCCAACCCGCGCCGTTTCCTACCCCTCCGAAGTTGTCTGAAATGTCTCCCCCACCCATTTACCCCCATCCCCTCCGCCTCGGGGAGGCTTTGGGGTTCCCGTGCCATGAGGCTGCGGCCCCACGCGGGACCCGGCGGAGGCTCCGCGGGCTCGGGGGGAGCGTGCGGGCCGGCCGGGCAGGGCGAGGGAGCCCCGGGCAGCTACGCGGCGCTCCGCAGCCGCCCAAAGCCGAGCCCCCCCGAAAATAGCGAGGGGCCGGCGCCTCGCCCAGCCCCGCGGGGAGTACAGCCCCCCAAAAAACCCGGGGGTAGCCGAGGGTGGGCTCCTGGCAGAGCCCGCGGGGGTAAAGGAGCGGGGGGTGAAGCACGAGGGTGGAAAAAGCCCCCCGGGAAGCTCCCCTCGCTCCCCGCCGCCGCCTCCGAGCATCAGCCGGGCTGGGACCGCGGCCGCTCCGCGACCCTCTGCGCTCACCACTTGCAGCATCTGGGGGCTGCTCCTCGGAGTTGATGTGCTGGGGCTTCGCCTGCTTCCGTCGCGACATGGTGCACCAGCATCGGGAGCATGCAATAGTAGCAATTATTTTCCTCTTCACAACAAATTCCTAGAGTTGGGAAATTACCCCCATTGGGCGGAATGCGCATGTCAGAGTAATTATGATTATCAATAATGCATTGCGATTTATCATGGGTCCCTGACGGCTGATTGGCCTGAGTCCAAGGGCTCACAGATTATTCAAATCAGCCCCATTGATCCGCGCAGCGGGGCACGCTGGGCCATGTAGTCCCCGCGCCCGGCCCGCCCCGGCGGGTGACAAAGGCTGAGCCCCGCGGGCCCGGAGCCACCCCGGGCCACCCCCGGCTGCGGGGACAGCCAGCCCCTCCCGAGTAAACAAACAGCCCGGCAGCGCGCCTCTCCGCCGCTCACCGACAGCACCTTTGTTGTCTCACCTGCGCTTTTTACATCGCGCTTTCAAGAGTTTCCCCCCGTCCCTAAAGCAAGCGGGAGCTCGGGACAATGCTCATTCTTCCCTTTGTCGCTCGCTAAGGTGGCAAAGGGAAGAGCGCAGATAGCTGGAAGGGCGAGCCCGGGCTCTCACCGTGGGGTGGGCAACTCGAGGGGCTTTAAAAGCGGATGCAGACTGCGCGTAATTAGGCTGGCATTGGTTCAGCTGTTTAAAGACTCTTTAAAGTCTCGCTTTCTGCGAAGCAGGCAAAGTTGAGCCTGTAGTATTTTTAACAGCAAGGAAAAACGTGAGGCGCGGGAAGGCTCGTGTGAAAAAGTTGAAGCAGCCGCGCTTTGAAAGTGTTTTCCCGCACTGAGTTGGCTGCGTTAGTAGAGTGGAATAATTTTCATTTCTACTCCCCTTTTCGGCTGTTGGGCTCCATGGGAACATGAGCCACGCTCAAATCCTCTCCCCGAGCCCCAGCCGGGTGGCCCGGCGCTGGTGGCACATGGGGACAGTCACTGGCAGGAGGTGACTGCAGCACCCAGCTCGGCTGAACTGTGCTGTACAGCCCCCAATGTCACAGCAGAGTCACCCCAACCCCTCCGACCCACACTGAAACCAGATAGATCTTGCGTAAGCAAAAATGTGAGGATCCTTGAATGTATAGAGATGTGGATTGCAAAACCTTGGTGGCAGACATGATTGCTTGTTGATTTAATGTGGAACAACACACACGCCCCACCCAGGTCTGTCTGCGGAAAACGAAGAGGGGTGCTTGAAAACACTGGAGAGGGAGATCTTTCTTTGATGAAGAGATGATTTTGTTGATTTGGAGGAGGACACGGGGTAAGGGTTCAGCAGAATTGGGTTCAGCTGAAGGCAGACTCACTGTGCACTTGCCATTGCACTCATCAGCATTGAGCAGCGGCTGTGCCTCAGTTTCCTGCTTGTGCACCCAGGCTTCCCCAGCTGCAGAGCTGTGTGCTCAGAAACATCCACCCGAGATGATGGGGTGGCTCAGAAGGGTGCTGCGGAGTGGAAAACCCAAACCTGAGTGGGCAGCAGGAGGGAGGGAGAGATGGCACCTCAGGCAGCCACAGGACATTGCACAACAGCACAGCTCATTTTACCTGCTACTTCACTGGCACTTTTACCCTGCAAAACCCCTTGGGGTTTGTACGGCATTTTCTCTGCACTAAAATTTGTACTGTGCATACTGTCATTACAAAAGTCTGGTCAGGATTATTTAAATTTTGGTGGTGCTTGACGAGGGGGGACCTGGATGGGACAAACATAAAATATCTTAATGTTGTAGATCAAGGTAAGCAGTGCATCCTGATCTAATTAGTTCTGTATCCTCTGGGGGTTGGTTGTGTTTTTATAGTGTCTCATAAGGGGGTTTTATTTAGCTAAGGATAACACAAATCTTGCAGAGCAGAAGGTGTCACCCTCCTCTGTGGACAACTATTGAACATGGAGGGCAGGAGATAAATTTTGGTTTCCAGGCCACTTTCATCTGCCAGCAAAAAATTGTTTACCTCCCCTTTAGTGGGACCATTACACCAAGAGAAACTCTGTGTTTACTAATATAAAATGGAAGAGATTAGCAGGTATTTGAAATTGCTGACCATTTTTATCTGATGTTTACTCCGCCCCCATGTTGCCCAAAGAGCTTCTCTATATTTGTTTGTTTAACCAACAGTTTGAAATGCTCTTTGTTCCCAAAGTGTGTCCTGAGGAAATAGACTGTTAAACAAGATTGATACCAATTGATCCACAGATAGATATTCACATTGATGAATCCTCTCCTTTTACACTTGATATGCGCAGTCTGACCAACAGATTTCCAGTTATTACCCATAAAGCTCCCACCCCACACCAATGAATTATTAAACCATGCTGGTTTATGTGTCCAGCTGAGAGACTGACAGCCCTGTACAGTAGATCCATACTTAAAATAGACAACTCCTGTGGAGCATTTGTACTGAATTTAAAGGAATATATTATATGAAATCAATAGAAGTTTTGGTATTGATTGCACGGGACTGGGATTTCACTCAGCACGGCTCTAACACACTGATAAAATGGAATACACGGAAAGCATTAGTTTAAAATAAAAATTAAAAAGTTGCTGTATTTAAGGCTGGGAAGACAGCAAAAGTAGGAGAAAGAGCACAAAGTGAAAAACAGGGAGGATGAAGAGTGCGGCCAAGGCAAAGCTGTCCTGATTCTGTTTTTCTGGGAAGGTGTTCCCAGCCCGAGGTGGTTATAAATAGGCTGCCCGGGATGATTACATCATATGCAAAAGGCATTTTGCTTGGCTTTAGCACGATCATATGGATTAGCGTGATTACAGCTCGTGCATTTGAAAAATAGCAGGCTTCCTCTTCGGGCTAGACATTTATTTATTTTTTTAAGAAAAGTCCAGAGGAACAATCTTCTGCCACCAACAGAGCTGCGGCATCGCTGCCGATAGGCAACTTTCCGGGAGCAGCCAGCCCAGCTCAGCTATGGTGATAACAGAGCTTTTTAATGCCCTAACTCGGCAGCACGTGGAGCTCCTGCCACCAGAAACTGTTGCCAGCCCGGGAAATTCCTCTCCTCAGGAATGTCGCTGCAAAATGGTTACATCTATGGAAAAATCTGGTGGGGATGTTTGTTAAAGATGTGTATGTTGTATTTGTCTCCAAATGGACACTTACTAACTTCCACCGAGGTAAAAACATTGTCTTAAATCTTGAATTGAATCCTCTGACCAGCTCGGCTTCTTGCTGGGAAGAACACACAGGCTTAAAACGTGTTTTTTTTATGTATTCAGAATCCAAATATAACAAAAAATTGCCATTTTCCTAAGTTGTATTGTGTAGTACCTATATCTTTATAGCTTGGGGAGCAGAAAAAGAAAAAGCATCTTTGAGGCACAGCAGTTCACTTTGCTCCCCTGTTCCTCCCTGCACTCATTGCCAGATAAATCTCCAGTTTAGACTGCCAGGGTTCATCTCTACTGTGCAAGGCTTGGATGTTCCCTTCTGGAACATGCTGGGGAAGCTTCAGGTTCCTGACATGAAGCTGAGCATGGCTCTGCAGGCAATGTAAATCAGGGCGATTAACATTCATTGTTGGGCCAGTTAATCAGGATTGAATGCACAGAGCCAGATATTCGAATTGAGCAGCACTTCATAAGGATGGTAAATTGCATGTTGGCAAGGCTGTGGTTCCTCCAGACTAGACTAACCCAGTCCAAACCCAGGAGGCTCGTCAACAGTTTTTATACCATTATATCTATTACAATGAAGGGATTTATTTCCTCCTGTATTACAAAATACAGGTTATGTTTGCCCTCAGTCCGTCCGTCCGCCCGCCCATCCATCCATCCATCCATCCATCCATCCATCCATCCATCCATCCATCTTCCTATTTTGAAGCCACTGAGCACCTCAGTCACACCTGATCCTAGGGGAGCAGTTTTGAAGACGTGAGTTTGTTCCGATTGTGTGACAGTCATCACCTGGAGAGAGAAGAGAAATCCAGATTAATGTGGTGATGGGAAGGAAGAATTAGGGTTCATCCCTTACCCACACGGCAGCCAGCAAGCCAGAGGGCACAGAGCCAAACTGGGACCAAGCAGGGAGAACCCTGCAGAGGGAGAAGGATGGAGAACAAACCTTTGGCAAGCTCAGCCCACGGCTCAGGGAACAACTCCCTACTTGCCACAACACTGCTGAAGTACCTTCCAGTGGGAGCTGTTAATTGTTAATTGCATTAATTGTTGATGCAAACACAACTGCCACCCCCAGAGCCATGCTCCTGTTCCATGGATGTATTTTCAGGCCAATATAATTACAGGGTACAGTTGGTCATTAGTAAGCTTCAGGCCAAAGTTAGAAACTTCCTTTCCAACCTCTGCTCTCCCAGGCAAGGGAAGGAATAAGGTGGGAATTGTAACTTTTTGAAAGACCCACCGAGGAGCTCCCAGCCAGGAGGAATGAGAGGCATGTGTGGCAGGCAGGCAAACAAACAAATCTCTGGGTGTTTGTTAAAATGCCCGAGAGTTTCACCTATGCAGGAATAAACTTTATCAGCTCTCATTTCTCACAGCATGAAAAGTGTCCTTGTGCAATATCTTGTGTCAGAGTCAGATGCAAACTGAAGAAAGAGAGGTCCAGCTTTCCCCAAGAATTCAAGTATTTCTTGGATGGATTTCCTGGGTGTTAAGTGAATAACATTCCCCCTCCTCTGTAATATTTGTTCAATTTCAAACAGTTAGTTGCTTCTGAATAAACCTAAGATCAGAGGTGAGTGTAACTTGGCTTTGTCTGCTGTCTTCTTGAATTTCATGGCCCAGTGATACATCAGGAGAGTAACAGGAATCCTGTGAGATCCTTTCCTCCCAGACAAGGTACACAAACCCTTTTTTAGCACTGTGCTGTAATGGAGCTGTGGGAGATGTCTCATTATTATCCCTTTTTCAGGGGGGCTGCAGGGCCAGCAGTGGTGTGAGGGTGAATCAGGGCTGCCTTGGCCTCTGGGGAATCCCTGCATGCTTTGGAATTATTGGATTATGAGACTTTTTTTTCTTTTCCCAGGGAATACCAAACAATATCTGAATGTGACAATGAAATATTCAATCAGATTGCAATGAAAATACAACTTAATAGACAGTAAATGACAGCCTCCCCCTGTATCCTTGTCTCAGATAAATTATCACGATGGAACTGCAGGTAGTGTTGCTCCATAATCCATTTGTGGTTACACTTTGTGTTGTCCTAAAAAGCAGCTCGGGAGAGGCACAGGGAACACTCTCCTCGTCCTGGCCAAGGCCTGGGTTTGGCTCCAGCTCTGTGCTCCTGGCAGGAAAATCATCTGTGTGGAGAAGGCTTGAAACAGCAACTCGAGAGAGAATTATCAATTTCCTTGCTCATGTCAGTGGAGCACCAGGATCGAAACTGAATTATTTTCAGATGTCAAAATACCACTTAGCAGGGGGCTTTTACTTAGTAAAATTAGCTTTAATTTTCTGCTTTTATGACTATGATTAATAACATTTTTTAAAATGTGGTAGACCTAATTGCATTTCTTCTGCTACAGCAGTTTTTCCGATTACTTTTATCAGTTACATCCCACTCCTAAATTTGGCTACTTTCGATATGGGTGAATTTGGTTCATGCCACACATCGTGAAGGACTGACAGCCGGTTGTTGCTGGAGACTCAGAGCATTAGCAGGTTTGGGAGGTGCCAGCTGGTCTTTGATAATTCAGCTTTTACTTAAAGAAAGAATTATCGCCAACTGAAAAATCCCCAAGTCTCCTGTCTTCAACTGTTACGGCTGGAAGTCAATAGGAAAAAGGCTCAACCCAAAACATTAACACTTAAAACCATGAGTAGAAATCAACAGAAATTTGTCCAAATAAAAGCTGATAGAAAAAAAGGACACACTGAGTTGGGGGGTTTTTTGTTTGGTTGTGGGTTTTTTTGGGGTTTTTTTTGTTAGTTTGTTTTTGGTGAAGTGGTAGCTTAGAATGACTTAAATATCTAAAATGATCAAAACTAGGGCTCCACTCTTTATGCCAGGAGGGAGGGGGAATGCAGGGGATAGAATAGCCTGGCTGCTCCAGATGTGCCACCTGGCAGCTCCAGCTGTGCCACACGGGGAGCAGGGAAGGTGCCAGGCAGCTCTAAGGCCCCAGAGAGTTCCAAGGTGATGCCCTTGAGGACATGGCACTGCTGGGATAGAGAATTCAGGAGGAACAAAACAACCAGCCAAGGTTAAACCAGTTGTATTTGGCTCAAAACAAAAGTACTTTTTAAGGCTCTTCATAATTGGAAGCTTGGCAGAGATTTGGCTGCGAGGAGAACTGGTGCAGGGTTTGGATTAAATGAGGATAAACCCAATTCCATTGCAAACCTCCCACTTTTCAGCTAGTTGTGTCTTGTAACTTGGTTATCCCTGGATCAACAGCTTACATTTTAATGTAGTTATGTTAGCTAAGGTACAGTCTACCCCACAGACTTTAACTAGATTAAGAGACAGATCAGCTATAATTGGAGTCCCTGATTGAATTAGATTGGGATTACAAATATAATTGGATACTACCCTATTTGAGACACTTCAAAGGAAATACATCTTCGGAGCATGAGAGCTGAAAAATCAACAAACTTATGGAAATCCTTGATCCTGTTTCCTGTGCGGACACAGCCACTCCCGTGGAGCTCCAGAAAGATATTTTACCAGGCAGTTCACTCCTAGAAACTCTAAATCAGATTCCTGACGTACATTCGAGTCGAAGGCAACGTAACCTTGGCACTTTTTAATCTTGCCCGTGGTGCTGGTACAGCCAGATTAGGCTAAAACTGTGCCTGAAAGAAGCTTTAAAACCTCCTAACAAGTCCTAAGTATGGACTAATAGGCCTCGGGTTTTATTGTGGGATAGAAGCGAGGAGGCACAGTTTTTAAGCAAAGAATTCCTTTTGCTGACATGGCTTTTGCAGCCATTTCCATTTGAAAAGAGCCCTTGGGTGAACAATGCTCCCGGCGCTGCTCCAGTGCTTGACACCTTGCATCACGGGAAGGATAAAAGCCTCAAAACTTTTTTCTTTTTTTTTTCTCATATGATATCTTTTCCTGTTTGTGGCCTTCAGTCTCTGCAGTCCGGTGAGCCTCCAGCCCTGGGTAAGTAGGTCACACCATGGGCAGCCTTATCACAGTGACTGCAGGCTCAGAACCCAAGGGGAAAACCTCGAGAATACAGTTTGGGGAGAGCAACAAGCATTGGGCTGCCTCTGAACTGACCAGCCGTGTGACCAACAGAAATTCAAATTCCACCCTCCAAGTATGCAATCTAGCTCAGTGTGAGCCTCCATGAAGATCCCAGCTCTGCTGAGAGGATGCTCCAAAGTCCAGACATGAAAATGACTTTAGCTGCCTTTAGCTCACATCTGACCCTCCTTCCATCTTTTCCTCCAGGAGCCTCAAAGCCCCCAAACATCCAGTTTGATACGAAAGAAGCTGTTATGAGAGAGGTATTTTCAGGAGAAACACCTAATTTTGGGTGCTTTTTGTCCTTTTTGGATGTTCCCTTCCTTCACCTTCTCCCTTGGACTGCACCAAACACTTTCCACTCATAGAAGGAACTCTGCTGAGGTTGTGCACAATTCAGCTCTGAAGTCTCACAGCACCTTCCACACATGAAATATGTTTAGAAGATAAAAAATGACCCCAGCAAACCACAGTCCCCTGACCTATTCCTCATAGCATTAAATTCTGGCTCTCTCCACCAAAACTCAGGAGCAGTAAAGCACCTTTACAGGACACTGCAATGAGTTAATAAATTGTAACTCCCACACTTGTGTTTCCTCACACTGCTGCTTATTAATTGTTAACAACATCCCTGTTCAAAGGTGTGCCAGGACAAATTGGATCCTGATTTATTTTTTTGACATCCCACAGTTAGGTGTTTTTAGGCAAAAAGACAAATGCATTAAAGTAATTCTGTGTCCCAAAGTGTGACCTATAACCATGAAAAAAAAAAAAAGGAGATATGGGACTCTTGGCTCCTTTGTGTAACAGGTCATGGATATCTAGGAGAGGTTTTATTTATATGTCATTTGTATACACGAGATTTATGCTGGCAATTAAGTTGCAGTGTAAATTAGCCTGGCCTGGGTGTCTGTTTAATTGCAGGTGCAAATCAAGCTGGTAACACATCTTTTTCTGTCCCCTCAGCTCTCATCTGAGCTCCCAAACTCCGAGTTTTTGCAGGGATTTTGCAGATGACAAAAAGCCTCCCAGATCTGAGCTCTTGCAAACCCTCACCTGTAAACGCTCCCTTACACATTTTAATTAAAGAGGCTATTCCACAATAGGTTTAGGTGCACAAATTCACTCAATTTTGCACATCAAGAGAGTAAATCGTATCCAAATATTGATAGACGTTGAAACTATTGATCCAGCCGAGCAGGTATCTCCCTTCAGCTGAGATTTTCCAGTTTCTGAGGTCGGTGTTATGTGACATCTTTAGCATGAGCAATCTTTATCTTGGTGCTGGTTAATTGAGAGAGCTCAGATTACTCTGAGGAGCCACAGCCACTCCGGGTGGGGGTTGCTGTAATTTAGGACATTTTGGCTCCAAGAACAATTCTTTTCAAACTTTTCTTTTCATCTCCGAGATTAACTTGAAAATTTTCTGGGAAGAAAGGGAGAACAGGTGGGGTGGGAAGCGCCAGAGCGATTGGCAGTCACCTTGCGTGTACTAAAGGGTGACCAAAGAGAGGAAAAAATTGCAATTTCCTTTATTTGCTAAGCTTGCTCCATTCCCGGTTGTGTACGACTTGGCAACAATCTATTGATTTTTCAGGAGTTTCTTTTCACAATTACAAAAGAAAACGAAATTACTGATTGGGAAGGAAAACTTCAACTTCTTTGTTCTGTTTTGTAAAAGAAACAGGGTTTTTGTGTGTTCGGAAGAAATAGAAATGCATTAAAAGATGAAAAAGGGAAGGAAGAAGATGATGCCACAGAAATCAATACAGAGAATTAGGTGAAATAGAACATCTTGTATGTTCTTCAGAAAATCATTTTTCATACACTAAATACATTTGCAGCCTTGTTTCCTACAAACCTTTTCAAGTTGTTATTGGAGTCTGAAGCCACAAATTTTAAAATGGATTAGAAATATAATTTTTTTTTTTGGCGGGGGGGAAGCAAAAGACTAGGAAGCACTTGGGTTTCCAGAGACCAGCTGAGGTAATCTTAAAGAAATGCAAGTATATTTCTATATATCTATTTCTTGGACACTACAGCCATGTCCCAGGCAGCAGAAGGATCTTGCCTGGGGCTGACAGAGCTGATTGAGGTGCAGGATGTCACCTGCAGCTGATGGAACCAAAAACCTGAGGTGTCACATCCTTGTCACCCCTAGAGAACACCTCTGCTGCTTCTGCCTTTCCACTGAGTCTGACTCCCAGTGAGGAAAGCTGAAATCAGGGCTGCAGAGCCTCAATTTTGGGTGCTAATGCCTCTGGCAGAAATGGTCACCTCTGCAGCCCCTCAGCCTCCCCTGGTTTGCATTCTGTGCCCTCGGGGAGCTCCGAGCTGCTCAGCCAGAAATGGCAAAGCCCAGGTGGCTCAGCCAGGAGCCCTGGGGAGCAGCTGAGGTTGGCATGAACTCAATTCCTGCTTGCTGCCAGCCTTGGGGAGAGGAGGGATGGTGGCAGAAGTGCTTCAGACAGGTTTTGTGTCCAAAGAGCTTCCAGTTCAGCTCGGTGGCATCTGAGTATCAACCCTAAACAGCATCATGGCTACACCACCCTGTGCTCCCACCTCTCTTTTGTCCTTTTCATGCTGCACTGGCTGAAAAATAATCCACTAAAGAAAAAAAGAAAAAAAAATTGCAGGCTCAGCTGGGTCATTTCCTCAGCCCACAGCCCCAGAAGTGTGTGTGGATCTCTCCAGTGAGGAGGGGAGCCTGACATGGGGTTGGAGCCCACCAGCCCAGCAGCCCCATCCCTGCCCACCCAGGCTCAGCCTCCCTCCAGCCCAGGCTCAGCTCTCGTTTGTGCAGCAGCGTTTCTGCTTTTGAAAACACTGCGCAGGTCTTTTTGCCACCAGCGTAACTTCACCTCTAGGAAAGGGGAAATTAGTCTGCAATTATGTAATTATCAGCCACCCTGAAGCTCAATTAATGCATTTTGTAACTCTTCCGGAGCAGGGGGAAGGCTGCTGGGTGCACAGTGTAAATCTGAACCTCGGGAATTTCTCCCTGCAGCTTTGTTTGCCTCTGGTTTTAGCAGCTTTAACAGAGTGGTGCAGGAAGCAAACTGAATTCAGAGTGGGCAGGGGTCGAATCTGTAGCTCTGAGTGTCCCTGGCCTGGCTGGGGTCATTCCAGACCCTGCCTGTGTGAACGGAGCTGCACCAGCAGGAGGAATTCTGGAATATCCTGGACACAAACAGCCTGTGCGAGGAATACCCCCTGTAACCTGGGTTTTGTGTCCTGGGCTGGGCTGGATGTACCTCCTGTCATGATCATGGATTGTACAGCCTGAGCAGAACTCTCTGCAAACTCTCTGCTCCCCTGCTCTGCAGTGAAACACTGCGGTGTCCCCAAGGCTGAGCAGCTTTTCCAATATTTAAGTGTCCGAGTTCAGCAGGAGCAGCGACAACAAAATCAGGCTTTGTGTAGATAAAGACTTAATAAGTCTTTATCTTGAAATTTCATGTTCAATGTTTCAAATCTCACAGGCTTGATCCTGACCCAGCACTGACACTGTGTTTCTTGTCCCAAGGGGATTTGCACCCTGAAGGTGCTGCTTTCCCAGCTCCCAGCCTAGCCAGGGAATGCCACTGCAGGACAAGGGGGAAAGGACAAAGGAACCTGTAAATTCACCACTTTAGGCCAACTAAATCCCGAGGAGTGGGATGTCCAGCTCTCTGTTACCCCACAGCATCATCTCCCAGCTCCCTCCCAAGGCTGGGCTCTGCTGGGATGGTGGATGAGCTCCTCAGAGGGTTGAAGGGAACACCTGAACTCTGGGGAGCCAGCAGATCCCTTCTGCCGCCTTCTGTCACCATTTAGTCAAGAAAAAGGGATTTTATTTCACAGAATCAGCCTCCTGATTTGGAAGGGATCCACAAGGATCATTGAGTGCAACTCCTGGCCCTGCAGACACCCAACAATCCCACCTGGGAGAGTTGTCCAGGTGATCCCTGAACTCTGCCAATCAATCCTTGCCTGGAAATCAAACCTTCCATGTAATTATGTTACCTGGGAAATGTGATGGACGTTCATGCATGCGCAAAAAACAAGGCAAAAAGGTTTTAATTCACAGTGTGAGGGGATATTTTTGCAAACTTCCATAATTTTGGGGATCTACTATTACAGAGCCAGCTGATGGCAGTTCTGAAAATGAATGAGGACTATTCAGAGCCCTCCCTGTTCATATCAAGCAGTTTCTTGATACAAACCGTTTGGTTTTGGGTTTCCAACTCCCACGTTATTTGAGGTTTCATTTAGAACTGAATTTCCTAGGGAAACAAATGCTTGTAAGAGAAGCCTTTCTTCTGCAGATCTCGAAAGTAATCTTAAAATATGGGATAATAAAGAAAAGCTTGAAAATATGGGGTCTCGGTGGGGTTCATCCTAAGGTCATAAACCTTCAGAAAGTAAACAGAACATTTCCAGTAGATCTATATATATATATCTCTATATTTCCCTAGTATATAGATATTTGCAGTGTTTATATATAAACTCAGTGTGTATATTTATACATTTATTTATATATATTAAAGTGTCAGATAACTTTAAGGGAATTTTGGGGCTTTTGGGGTAATTGAAGCTAATAGCTGGCAGTGTATGTATTTGTGTGTTTTGTTGGGATGTTTTCCCTCTCAATACCTACGAGTCTAATGCTGTATTTATCTCACTCTTATGTGGAATTTATTCATTCAAACCCAGTGCATGTTCAGTTTTCCAGATCCTGTCAATGGTATGTGACTAAAACACGCAGGAAATCAGATTTCAGCCTGCTAGGAATCTGAGCTTCAGTCTCTTGCTGGTTTTAGTCTGCTGACCCCAGCAGGTAAATGGATTGTGGAGATACAACTTGGGGAAGGTATCAAAACTGAGGAGGAGAAGTGTTGAGGGAGATAGATGGCAGGAAGTGAGGGAATGGGAGCATCAGGTGAGACGTGCTGGTGCTGGGAAGGAAGGATGGATGTCACTGTGACCGATGAGCTCCAGTGACAGATCCCTCGAGGTAAAGATGCCTCAGCAAGACTGAGTTGAGCTAAGTGGGCAGATCCACGGTGGGCCTGCAGCCATCAAACGGATTTGCCAAATTGCCTTTGATTCATTATATTTATGAGTTTAAAAAGCACGTCAAATAGTTTTTCTTTTTTCCCCCCTCGCTGAGGAAAGAACGAACATAAATAATGCAGGAGAAGGCTGAGCACAGCAGTTCAGGGATGCCCACCTGAATCCTGCTGAATGTGAAATGAGGGACCAGCTCTGTGTGGGGTAACACTGTGGGTACAGAGCAACATCCAGGGAAGGAAACTTGCCTGAGCTTCTGGTTATTGCTGGGATTTCGAAATCACCTCTGTCTTCTGGAGGCAGAATCTCTCTGAGGGACATTTGCACCTTTCCTGCAGGGTCTGAGCACCAAAACTTGATTTTGGGCCAACAAAATGACTGCATGGGACAGAAATAACGAGGAGGGGAAGGTGGGTAAGTGTTTTATTCAATAGTTAGTTTTTATACTGCACATTCCATGCTCAGGGAAGATGGAGTCAATGACCAACAAGATAATCAGCACCACCTTAGGTTCTGTCTTGAGCTGAAAATCAGAGTATAGATTAGACTCTGAAGCCTGAGGTTAAACAAGCCTTGCAGAAATGCCATTAGTGACAGCAGTTCAACACAGATAGTTCTGTCATCCAGTCTGTGCATGGAACTTTTAAAATCCTTCTCTCAGTGGCCATGAGTCCCATAGTTTAATAAATCATTTCCCTGAGAAAGCATTTCCTATGAATTTGCTGTCTAATATAATAAAATATCTCTTGAACGTCATGTCCCCTTTTTATGTGTCTCTCTGCAAATTTGGAATGATTTTACTTCCTGCTGGAGTCGGGCTATTGTTTAAAAGCTTCATGCCTGATTTTCAGAAGTGCTGAGCACCACAAGCAGACTCAGTGAGCTCTGTAAAAACCCAAGATTTTTCTCAAGATCAAGGCAGGTATTGGATTGGATGGAACAGATTTCCCAGTTCGCTGACGGAGGAGGATCACAGCTCAGGAATATGAGCTTTGGAAAGGGATATTCTACCTGCTCTGAAGAGACATTTAAAGAATTGAACCCAAATCCCAGCTGCTCTTCTCCAGCTGACAGCTCACCTTTGCAGCTCTAAGTGGTGTTTAATCTTCTAATAATCACTGCTTGCAAACATGATGGCCAAACCAGCACGAGTTGCTGCTCTGTGCTGCTGTGGGTGGGCTGGAGGCTGAATTTTGCAATAAAAGATGCACAGAGAGAGTGTTGAACCAGCCTGAAGCTGCTCTGGAGCTGAACTTACTGAATGGAAGTAAAATATTTTGCTTATAAAGAATTTTCATAAACATGTCCTGGGATGTGTATGAGAGGTAGGTCCTAGGATGTGCATTAGGAGTAAGCTGAACACGCTGGTATAAACACAGAACTGGCTCTGGGAGAGCAGAATAAATGGCTTTGCTCTGCTCTGTCCCACAGCAGATCAACCCCAGCTCTCTCCATCTGCGACAGACACCTCAGGACAGGAGATCCTGGCTTATTCCACAGTTCTGTGTTAAAATGTACTTAAACTGCACCCACGTCTGACTCGTGTTCAGCTAAAATATAAAAGAGCAGATCTGCCTCAAGGGATGTCTGGTTTAGAAAATATCTGGAAGTTTGTCAGGCAGTGGAAAGGATAAATCAAAGAGAACGAGGAGATTTGGTTGGGTTTGCTGGTAAGCACTTCTCCAAAGTGTCCTGCCAGGTTTTGAAGGGGTTTAGGCACAGTTAGGCATGTAAGGCTCTCAGAAGAATGAGCATTTCAGGTGCCCAATGCCCACTGGAATTCAGACACACCTCAACATTAGCTTCCCTTTACTTTCATCATGCAGCCTTGATTCTCATTAAACCCCAGCTTAGGCAAACCTCAGCTGGAAAAATCAGATGTTCAGCATTTAAAATCTGCTAGTTGCCTAAATATAGATGCAAGTGCCTAATTTGAGACTTCCACTAAACCTGTGTTTAAAACTACCACCACATCTAACCCATGCAAAGGCACAAATCCGCCCTGAATAATCCAACCAATAATTGAATTCAAATGCTTTCATCCAGATAAAGGGCAGCAATTGAATTAAAATCTGCAAGGATTTTTGGAGCCAGGGTGGACAGTGTAAGTTATAATCTAGTTTATGGTATAAAGTACTAATTATATGTCCATGGTATTCATCAGACTAAAATGCTTCCTGTGTGAGGTAAAAAAAGTATGGTAGAGATTAATTTAATTATACATTTTATAGATGAGACTATGTTTCTAATATTTTGTAACTAACAATAACTTTAAAGGGCAGCTGTAAATATATAGTATTTTGGGACCTCAAGGGACTAAAATAAATAACATATGGAGGAAAATAACGTGTGAGGCCTGAATGACAGTTTTGCTAACATCACTTCTAGAAGCACAATACCTTCCTGACGAGTGTGACCAGCAGAACACCCAGCTCAACATCAACTCTCAAATATTGCCCAGAAAAAGACTTTTTACTAGGGGAATTTGGAAGGCATTGAAGCTAAATTGACAAAAAGTCAGGCTGGGGAGGCTCAGCAGGACTGAGGCAGTGAGTCTGGCTGTGCTGCATTAGCAAACCTGCCAGGCTGCCTGCATGTCCCAGCTGTCAGCACTATCCATTGAAAGGCCACCAAATAAATCCAAATTCCCACCTTGTCTAGCTAATTGCCATGCTCCTGCTTGCAGCTCTGCTGGGGTATTTTGGAGCAGGGAGGATCTCTGTGCCTTGGCAGGGTCTGGGGGTTGGAACATCCTCTCCCCATGGCAGGAGCTGCTCAGGAAGGTGAACTTCAATGAATTTATGGCACAAACATCACTCTGATCCTGCTCACCTTCAGCTGGGAATTATTGTCCCTGCCTCGTCACAAGCTGCCCCTGGTGACACATGACAAACCCATTAGAGAAGGGCCCTGCTAACCAAACACCCCAAAGTTTGCTTTCTTGGCGGAGTAATTAATTTTGATGATGATTTTTTTGAAGCAGAGGCTCTGCTCTGCTCTCTGCCTGGGATAGGTGTTAAATTATCCTGTGAGAAAGGAGGCTGAGGGGAGCAGCAGCTGTGGAAACCATTCCGCTCCAAAGCCTCACCACGGAATGAGCAGAGGCAATTTCCCTGTGACAGTAAACAAGGAATATCTATGTGAAGATGTCTACGTGTGGTCAGCCTTGGCCAAACGCTTTTTTTCTCTTCTTTTTTTGCCCGTTGCCCTGTTTATTTTGTGGCCCCTGTCTGATTAAGGCTCCCTTTTTGTGTTCTGCTCTGCCTCGTAGGCTGCATCACTAACAACTTGGTGCTATTTAGTTTTATTTGCTCTTAAAATGAACAAGGCATTCTTAGGATGTGTTATGTGATACTACTGTTTTGTTACTTCCCCTGGATAATAAACAGTCTGGAAATTAATGATTTATAGAGGGTTAGTGTTTGGGTGACAGAAATTAGGACAAGTGGCTTGACTCAGATCTCGCCTGTGCCTGTAATTCCAAATATTTCAGATGATTGGGAATAAATTTGCATTTATTCAGAATCCTGCCCAGTGCACCTCTTTTAACACACCAGCCAAACGAACATTTACACTGATGTGGCCTCTGACGAGGGAACCTGGTGCAAGTCATGGGTCTATCTTCTTTGCAATGAAATACACACACAGCTGAGTTATATTACAGGGGCAATTCTGTGTGCTAGACCCCAACTGGGCCTTGTTTGATGTACAAATAAGCTTCAGCCCTCCAGGAATGAGGAAGACAGAGTATCAGACCTTGCACAACCCTGCTGGGAAGGGATTCTCCCATGGGAGCAGACAGCAGCTACAGGTTGGGGTCAGAGCCAACCTGAGCTGCTGATTTGTTCCCGAGAGCTCTGATGTAATTCTGGGTTCCGGCAACCCAGGGTTCCCTCCAGTTGCCTCGTCCACCTGGCTCACCTTGTTCTGAAATCTGTCACCCAGCTCAGGGAGCTGATCCAGCTCCAAAGCACCCCCAGGAATCAAGGGATGGAGCCTGGGAAGGTGTGATGGGGCAAGAATGCTCTGAGCCCTTTCTGCCATGGAGCCACAGCCCAGGGGGTTTGGAGCTTTGGAGCAATTCCAGGTTCTGCCAAGGAAACTGAGGGTGAGGATTGTCCTGCCTGGATTATCCTGCCTGGCACACAAGGCTTGGCACTGCAACAAAACAGAATTGTTTATTAATTTAAGATAACATTCGCACTGAGAAGATGAATTGATTAATCTCTGCACACATCCTGAACTGCCTTGGAGTTGATTTAGCACTGGACTGCACAAACTGCCCCCACCTATCAAACCTATTTAATGGAAAAATGCTCAAACACACCATTAGTAAATGAAGCTGAGCAATACTCAGTGATGCAACAAAATATTGAGATCACTGTTAAAAATCAAGTATTGCTGTGAATGGCTCTTATTTCAGCTGAAATATGGACCAACTCTAGACTGAGAAAAAAGCCCTTTTTTAAGCTGTGCACCTGCACAAATGCCATTAAAAACCCACAGAGAAATACTAGCAAACAGCTCTCCTGTGAGCTCACCCCACTTCCATGCTCCAAGTGTAGGTCCTGCAGAGCACGTGGGGTAAATAACACCCTCAGACAATGAGCTTTTGTTCAGCATCTCAGGAGAGGCTCCAATATAATTTACCATACAATGGGGCAGTGTGAGGGATGTGCAAATCCCTGAACACCCCCCAGTGGTTTGGGGGTTTTGAAACAGCCCAGTGAGATCACATAACGTGACCTGCAGATGGAGGGGCAGAATGGACATCATCAGCCACCCCAGCTCAGTTACTCCCACTCTGGGTCAATGTCTTTAAAATACTTCCAGTCATGGATCAGTGGCTGCGGGAAAAGGAATGGCATGATGGGCTTATGAGGTTTGGCATCTTTCAGGATTTCTGGGAATTGCACATGGACAGGAGAACTTGGACTCCTGGCTCTTTTCTGCCCCAGGAAGGACATCTCAGCCCCCAAACATGGGGGTTTTGGTAGCCAAGTGCATCAGCAGCTTGTGAATGAGGGACTGAAAGCTGCTGTGGACACTGTAAATTGCCACTGTGTTTTTCTAATAGATCCATGGAGCTCTCCAAGATAAGGCTCTGTCTACAGGCTGCTAATTTATTACCAGTAAAGCTTGGCTTAATAAACTTGTGGTAAATATTTTTTGCTTTTAAGACCCTTTCAGGCTTCAAAGGCCTCCATTTGCTCTAGGGTCCCTGGGGATGCTGGTGCCAATGAGACATGTTTCATTAATTATGTTGCACAAATAAGCCAAATATTGCACAAATGGGTGCGGCAACGTGGTGAGGAATGCACACCCAGCTGGGTGCTCTTTTGAAGGACAGTTGGTGCCTGGAGCACACAACTGGGACATCTCCACACCCCAAAATTGTCCTGTTTGTATTTAGGGAGGGCGGCACGAAATTGCCAGTCATTTTTCCTGTGGAATTCACCAACACCAGACTGTCTTTCCCAGTTCGAATAGGGAGAGAAGGGAGCAAGCAACCTGCAGAGACATCCCAGATCCCTCACATCTCCTTAGGCTGGGAATGATGCAAATAACACGAGAGAGCAGAGGATGAGGAAGGGTGAGGTTGTGTTGCCATGAGTCTTCCTTGCCTGGCCAAGGTTCAAAGTGGGGCATCTTGCTGAGAGCAGCCTGGGATGTTGCTGGTCAGGTTCAGAGCTGCAAAATGAAAATAGCAGTGCTGTGAGCAGGGCCAGAGCAGAAACTCCAAATACACGGGGAAAGGGAATAACCAGGGAGGTTTCACAGCCACTGCTCAAAGGTCACTGAAGCCACACAACCATTGCACCTTGCAGGGCTGCTGGAAGAGCTACAGGCACAGATGATTTTCCCACAGGGGCATAGAGGGATGAAAAACCTCATTTTGATTCTCACCTTTCTGCTCCTAACTCACACACAGAGCAGCAAAATGCTGTGTTTTGTCAGGGCAGGGGAAAGCCCTTGAAACAGGGAGTTCAGAAATGGAAAGGCTGCAGATAAACTCTTGACCAATCACTCTCTAAACTTCCACTCTCACAATCTGTGCTCTCCTGGTAGCTGAGGAGGAAAATTAGCAAAAGCTCAGTGCTGAGTGGAAGATGTAAAGATGTTGGAGTGGCTGGGCAGGGAGCAGCTCAGAGCACACCCTGCCAGCATCCTACACGTGCTGCAGCCCTGGCAGCCAGCTCTGCTGGCCTTGTATATGAATTTTAAATGAATTGTTAACACGTTTTATGAATCTGGTAAAGGGGTGCTGATGTGGGAGAGAGCACCGTGTCTGTGCTGCGAGATGGAGTAAATAAATCATGACTTGCACAAGATAAAACTTTATTGAGCAGCAATAAACGGCAGCAATGCTGCTGGCGGCGTTTAAAGCCACGTAAAAGAAACACCAAGGGCTGATTGCCCCCAGTGCCTGTGCTTGGAACAGCTTGGGCCGGGCTGAGGGGCACTGGGTGGACACTGACTGTCACTGCCTGTCACTTCCTGCCTGTCACACCTGGGGCTTTGGCTGGAATGCCTTCCAGCAGCTGCATTTGCTGCTCTCGGTCCCTACAGCATTTTGGTGCCTTTCTCCAGAAATAACCCTTCCCTCTCTCTTTCCCCATTAAATTCCTCTGCTCTGCTGTCCCACAGACAGTTCTGGAGCACATTGCCTGTGCCACCCTCCTTCCTGGCCTCACACCCCAGGGATGCTCTAGGAAAACACACTCAAGGCCATCAGGGAGCAGGAAGTCAAAATTAGGCTGAGCAGTGGGCAGAACAAATTCTCATATTTTCTCCTGAAGTTCTTCCTGAGGACAGCCTGGCTCTTGTCAGAGCGTTCTGGCTCTGTGCAGTGGGGTGGCAGGAGGTGCCCAGGTGCTCGGCAGTGAAGGGAGGACTCTGCAGCATCCTGGGATACACACGGGCAGGGATGATGCCTCCAGTTCATCCTGCTGCACATCCTCAGCAGAAACTGCCTGGATTTGTACCAAAAAGCTCTGGCAACTGGAGGATATAGGCCATTGTCCTGACAAAAAAACCACACCACCCTTTCTAGAGATATTTAGCTTTAAAAAACACCTGCAGGGAAACTGGGCTCTAAATAGAGTATTTTGCTGCTATTTTCACCAGCAAATTTAGTGTCAAATCCTCAGGCAGCAACAGATTCTCACTTTAGTTAGAAAGCAACCAAATAATTTATCTGGACATTCAAAACGGTAAAACTACAGTTCTGCATTATCGACATCAATGTTATGGATTTACTTTACAATTCTATTAATGAAAATCTCTAGGTCTAAACGACCAGCCAGTTCCTGGATTGCTGGCAAGATTGCAGAATTCTGTTTACATCTCAGGTTCTCTTTCCAGCATCTCTCTGGTCTCAAGGCATCGATCTGAGCTGCTGGAAGCCTGTTTGCCCTGTCACCGTGGGTTTAGTATCTGATTTTTCAGGCTATCACTGCTTTTTCAAACCAACCAGCTATTTGAAGAGGCACTTCATATCCTCTGCTCGTGTTTGTGTCTCTGCCATTTGGAGAAGAAATAAGAGAGGCATTCTGGGGAATGTTGTCTTTAGCTGAGTGTCTTTCTCTTCTTCACTGCTTGGGAGTTTGGGTCTCCAAGGACCTTTGGGTCTTTTTCAAAAGCTCCTCAGCTTCCTCATCCAATCCTGGTGCTCCCAGGGACACAAACCTGTGGGATCAGCCATGAGACAGACACTGGTGTTGAGTCCAACCTGGTTCCTGCTGCTCCTTCCCTCAGGGCTCTGTCTCTGCCTCTGTCCTTCTCAGGGACATCTCTGCCCTCCAAACTCAGCTCTTCATGTGCTCAGGATGCTCAGGAACTGCAGTTCTGCCCGAGGTGGGAGCTGGAGGCTCAGAGGGAATGTGGAATGAAGCCACTGCAGGGAGGAGGAATCAAAAGCAGAGAAGCAAAGTGATGCTGGGAGATTTTGAGAGAGACAGATCTGATTTCCTCACACAAGAAGGTTTATAAATCTGTGCCAGAGCATTTAGTGTCATTTCTCTGGAGTGCAGCTCACACCAGGAGATAAAGAGCCAGCTTTTTGGGTGGAACAGCCTTGATACAGACCTGGTGCTGTTTTATTTTCAAATTTCACTTGACCATCAACTTTTACAGGTGGAGCCAAGTGTGACCATGCAGATCCATGCAATTATTCCCTTCTCCCAGCTCAGCACTGAATAGAGCGGAATTTCTGTCATCCCAAAAGTTTCTTGGTTTCCAGAAAAGCTCTCCTTCACCCCCAGAGATGCCCACAGAAGCAGACAGATAAATCTTTCTTCTCAGTTAAAAAAAAAAAAAAAAAAAGAAAAAGAAGAAAAAAAGAAAAAAAAAGGTTTTTGCAGAGTAATAAAGTTAAAAAAAAGGGGAAAAGCCACTTGCCTGATGGATCCCTTCTGGCTGAAGGTGCAGTGGGATGAAACCTCCTGCAATGGGGCATCCTGGCTTTCCCTGCAGTGCCCTCAGTGGGGTTGCAGCCCAATAAATCTGCTCCTCAGTGCATCCCAAATCCCACAGCTGATCCAGGGAGTGCTGGATGAACACTGGATGGCTGTGATGATACAACAGAGACCCGAGATAAGTAACTTTATATACACATGGCAGTAATCCCCTCTCCATCCAGACATTTTAAAGACATCTCGGTATAGAATTAAACCAGGGAGATGTGAAACGAGGTGAAATTATTCAGGATATACAATGGAGGAATTTTATTACTGAGCTGACTGCATTATAAATCAAGTGCTCTGTAAATGCAATAAAACAATTGTTTAGTCTGCATGATTCATACCACAAACTTCAGTATTCTGTGTTTTGATCTTATTGCAGCAATAAACTGTCTAGACAGCAATTAACAAACTGTTTTTTCTTCAGATGTTTGGAGTGCCTTTGCTGCCTGATCAGCACTCAGCAGTACAGGGCTTTTTCTCTATTCCTATTAATTATCAGCTTGATCAAGAAGCAAGGTCAGCTGCTCTCTGCAATTGTACATTTCTCTTTCAGTGGATTGCTATAGCAAAGGTACCAATAATACTGGTTTTTATTAGTACTGAGATAAAGATTTATTTTACCACGATGCTCCAGAATCAGCTTTAACGTGTAATTTATATGAGCAGAAGATGCTACTTCAGGTCTAATTCAACAAGCTGCTTATGTTTGTACCCAATTTCAAGCATTTAAACAATCCCAGGAGAATATGTGCATTTAAATTATTTAAATTTTGGTATGTGAGTTCATACTTTGCTGAATGACAGCCAAAAAATGGATCTCTCCTCTAGAGTTATCCCTTATCATTTCACACAGTGAGTGCAGCAGATGTGCTCTGCTTTGGGATTGGATTTAATGGCTTAGAGTGGGAGGTGGGATGGAAGGGCCTGGAACCTGGGACAGTTTCTGGGGAAAAGAGATCCTTGGGAAAAGCCTCAAATAGGTGGAGAGGCTTCTTGAGATGCTCATTGCATGAGGTGATGCAAGAAACCTCTAAAAGTGGTGGAATGACACAAATTTAGGGTTTGTGCTCCTCAGGACAGAGAGAGAAACTCATCCCTCCCTTCCCGGCCTCAGCAGCACTCTGGACAATTCCCAGGGATGAAAACTCTCAGTCCCTCGTTTTTCCAGGTGTAAAGCAGCAAAGCAGTACTTTGGGGGCTCTGAGAGCATCCCTGGATGTGCTGCTGCTGCTGCTGCTGCAGGAGAAGCTGCTCGGAAGCCTTGCTGGACAGCTCCTCAGGACTGCAGCTCACCTGAGCTCACTGCAGGGCAATGGGTGACTGTGCTGCTGGAGCTCAGAGCCTCACGCTGAATTCCCAAGGAAAATCCACCGGGAGCTGCGAGGGACACAGGAAATCCAGCTCAGGTGCTCCACGGTCTGTGTTCTGCAGAAATGATTCCACGGGGTTTGGTTGTAACTCTGGGTCATCAGTAAATATGTAATGTCGTCAAAGCAAAATGGAGAAAATAACTTCGAGGCTGTTTTCCAGAAGTTATTTGAATAATAAAAAAGTATCCCATAACCCACTGACAAATACTTGCTGTGGTTTGGGTTTTATATTATAGAGTTTTGCTTACAGTTCCACACCACTTAGAGAATCCTCCTCCTCAATCACCTTTTCCTTTATTTTTCTTTTTTTCTTTTAACTAAACTCATTCCTTTGGGAGTCTAGCAAAGGAAGCTGTTTTTAATTCAAATATTCCTTTCCTCTATTATGTACAAACACTGGGCAGATCTTGCAGGATTGCCCATGAAGTCAGACCTGAGGTTTTGATATATTTCCCTGGAGGAATAGCTTTTTTTTTCCTCCCCTCAAGATAAAAAGATGTAGAACTATGCAGACTTTCCAAGCAGTTTTAGGAAACATGCACAGCCAGTCAAATCAAATTCTGAGCTTGCTAACCTTGGCAGTGCCCCTTTAAATTAACTTTGCAGCCTGGAGATGCACAAACAAAAGGGTTTAAAGACTTTCTCTGAAGCAGCAGCATACGGGCGGGGGAAATCCCATCTCAAATTTTTTCTAATTTGCTAATTTTAATCTTGGGCACGAAAAAACATTGTCACTGTTCACTTGTAGATTTTTCTTTGGCTTGAGAACAATGTAGAGTGTCAGGGCTGCACTGGTGAGTGTTAGGAAGGTTGGTGGAAGAGGGAAAAAAAATCCAATGTGTCTCTTTTGTGCTGCTGCACAAAATCTGCTGCACCTCACACTACAGCCAAACAGCAAAACAGTTGCATTGTTAAGCTAAATGGCTGAATTTAATTAGCTTCTTTATTTATTCCTTTCTTTTACATGGAGGTAAACCCTTGTTTTTACAGAAGATGGAAAAGGAGGCTGCTTTAATTATTTTGCAAGATTTTTTGTAGAAGAACAAAGCAGTTTCTACAAGAGGGAGATGCTGCTGTAACTCTCTGCTAAACTAATTTCGGCTGTTACAAGTTTTTTTTTTCCTTTTATTAATTAATGCTGGATCTTTCAAATAACAAAAACATTCCTGGTACCCATCTTGCAACCTAAAAACTCTTTCATGGAAAAAAGTTAAAAAGGAAACTATTAGGAGCATGGATGTTATTTTAACCAGAGGTACAATATACCATGAGGCTCACCTGCTTTATAGTTTTATTCCAAACTCTACATTCAGATCAAAATGCTCTTGCCATTTTCCAAATCAAGCCTGAATTCACTGAAAAGCAAAAGTTTTAAGGCAGCAGAGTCCCCTCTGGCTCAGAGTTTTATATCCAAACAATGGAAAATGTAGTTTGACCTGGTTGTGCCTCAAAAAGTCAGATGATGTTCATCTATTTCAAAGAAGTTTAGCTTTGAGAAAGAGCTTTCCTTTAAACTTTGGGCATTTGGGGGGTTAAACCCCCATGTTCATCAGAAGCTGGCAGAATATTCTCATGACACCCCTGAGTTTTACATCATTCTCAGTGCAGCCTGAAAGACAAACCGAGCTTAACATTTCCATATTCCAAATACATTTTGGTGCTTTTGCTCCCAGTTAATGCTGCCGACCAGTGAATCTAATTAACTGGACACAGGAGGGTCTTTATGAATGGAATGTAACATAACCATCCACAGTAATCTCGTTACATTGGAACAAGAGGTTAAATACCACTTCCTGCTATGTAGTAGCTGTTAAGTATAGTATTGATGAAAAATATGCTAATAACACCTCCTGAAAAGAATAGCTTAGTTCTTGTTAGCTAATCTCCGCAAGCTGTTTGGTAAGCTGCTTTTGTGCTGCGGTTATATCACATGCACATCAAGCACGACCATTCTGCTACTTTAAACCAAGGCTTTTTTGGGGTTTTTTTCCTCCGCGGGGAATTTACATATCTATACATATAAATATATAGGCGGGGAAATAAGCGGGGTTTGTTCCTCTCTGCCCTGCTCTGCCTCCCTCTGAGTGCCGGGGGTGGGATGTGCTGAGCCAGGCTGGGGGCAGAGCTGGTGTCGCACCCCAGGGGATGCCAAGAGCCCCCAAAGTTCCAAACAGGACTTTTTACACAGATTTACCCAGAGAAGGGAGAGTCGGGCTGATCCACCCGCTTGTAAAGATGCTCATAAATCACTGCGGCTCATCTTGGGGATAATTATTAGTCAAAGCTCGCAGTTCTAGCTGAAATTTTACCTTGAGAATGACGCTGGAAACGCCGTGAAGGGATTGAAATCGCAGCAGCTGGGCTGGATTTTCACAGCCACCGCGCTGATTTGCAGTTGTATTGGTCGATCAGCATCTCCCATTAAGTGTCCCCACGGCTGCAGGGACATCATGCTAAGCCCTGTGGTTCTTCTGTGTATCTTTAGCTGGGAGAAACGTTCTGTTTTCCCTTCTCCCTCTTCATTTCCATAAACAATATGCACAATTCTCCGAGCCATTCAGCCTGCAAATAAAGGCGCAGGGCTAAGTAAATTTGCTTCACACCAATTATTTTTGTGAGGTCACTGAGTTAAGCATTAAAGAATACTGCTGGGGATGAGCACTGGGAACAGTATGATTTGTGCTATGAACTGCACAAAAGCACTCGGTGCAGGGCAGAACACGACATTTATTGGGAAGCTTTGTTCCCTGAGTTAACAGAAGAATAATCCTTTTCTTTTACCAGCTCTGAGTTACTCGTTTTACTGCATAACCCAGCTGCACTGTAAGTCACTTTTGTAAGTCACAGCAGAGGGAAGAAAGTGAAGGAGGTGTGATTGCAGAAAAAAAAAAAAGAAATATGACTGCTTGCTTAGTTCACTGCTAAGTTGCTTTTTTTCCTCTGCACATCATGAGGGTGAGCAGCCATCAAATTATTGTGCTGTGTTTTCATGCAAAGAAAATTCCCCAAGAAAAGGGTATTTTTAAAGAATCAGAAGCCAAGTGAAGTGCCAAGAATCCAGCTGCTGTGGGCAAAAATCACTTTCTTGTCACCCTTCCCACAGCCACTTCCAGCAGCCCCACATGGAGAGTTCCCCGTGGATGGATTGAGCAGCAAGGAGTTGTGACAAAATGTGGCACATGGGGAACTGCTGATGATTGCATTCCTCACAAAGGGCTGCAGCAAAACAGCAACACCACATTTCCCCACTGGAAGAAAAAAAATATACAGCAGCTCTATTGCTGTTAATGCAAGGAGGAATGAGCGAAAGTCACTCAGCTTCCCTTAGGATGCCAGGTCAGAGCCAGACCCTGAGATTTCAGGGTAATTAAAAAATCAAACAGAAAAATGTGATTGTGCCTGAAAAATTGGTGATCAGTAGGAAAATCACTGCAGGATCTGATCCTTTATCAAACTTCCTGGGAGACAGAGCTAAAAAGTAGAACCTGTGCTGGCATTGTAAGTGAGACTGAATTTTTATTTTTGAACACTATTCTGTTATAGCAGAATGTGACTATTCAATGTAACGATAATAGAAAGATAATCAAGTTACACGTTTGATTATTCAGTTAGAAACAGCTTGTGAATGATACATGTAAATCCAAATAAAGCTCGTGGTGTGCCCCTTGAGACCAGCTGAAAAGCCAAGTGTAACTATGGGCTGAGTTCTCACTGCCCAGGTCTGTGTGTACCAGAGTGGTACCCAAAAATCAGAGATTGCTCCCTCCATCCCCACTGGAGATTTCCACACCCCTAAAGGACCAAGGCAAGGGAAGGGAGGAGTCCCTCTGTGCCAGGCTGGGGTGCTGCTGCACCCTAAAAGATGCTGCAGTGCCTGGTGCTGGGTGGCCCTACGGGACGTTCACTGCACACCTGAGTTGTGCTGGAATTTTCTGGCCAGGAATGGGAATGTCTCCGTGGAGGATATGGTTTGGTGGTGTTAAAAGAGAAGATATCCTGCACAAAAAATGACATCTTAAGAGAGACCTTTAAATCTTTCATTATTTTGTTGTCTGCCTTGTTTTGATTTATGGCACAAACAATTCTAGTTCCCCAGTCAGGAGCAATCCTGCTGCTGCTGCAAGGCCTCATTGGGTCATCTCTGCTCGGACAGCAAGAACAGCACTGAGTTTGTGTCGCACAGGCAGAGCTGTCCCTCACCCAGGGCCAGGCTGGGAGCTGATCAATACACATGAGCCTGCTGAAGATGGCATTTTGTCATTTACAGTCGGGGACAATACAATGGCTGCGATATTTGCTCTTTTCTCGAGCCGTCTGGGTGTCAATGATAACACCAAGGTCTCTGCCTTTGTCACAAACCTGTGATTGTCCCCTCAGTGACTACAAACACCTCCGACATTTACTGGCTGCTGCCCCTTTCCAAAATGAAAACAATGTGCAGAGCCTCAGGCTGCACAGCCTCGAGAAACTCTTGGGGTTTTTCCCCAGTGCTGAATAACCTTCCTATCCCATGTATCAGAAAATTCGAGTTCCTTTGCACTTCCCAGATGGTGTGACCAGGCTGATGTGAGCAGTGCTGACCACAGAGCCACTGCAAGTGAGAAATGAGACTTTGGGAAGTTGATTAGTGCCTGCTTGGACTTTGGGGCTATTTATCCAGTCCCGGGAATGACTGGGGAGTTTTTCCTGAGTCATCCTGCTATTCTTTAGCGCTGCACGTCAGAAGGAGCACAGGGCACAGGCAGTGACATCCCTGCTCTCCCAGGGAGCACAGTTCTGAAATGAAAATAGCAAATTCCACAGTTATGACTCCAGTAAAAGTTACTCAGGCATTTAAATAATGGGACTTCCTACTCCCCAGATATCTTCCTTTCTGTGGAATGGTCTCAGGAAGGGATAGCATCAGGGATCATAAATTGTCTTTTGGCTTTTCAGCACTTTACAGGCTCCCATGCATCACAACAATAGGACTGGGGAATGACTCTTAACAGCTCATTAAGGCTGTTTTTGCCAAATGCAAATAATAAAAAGGCCTCTTAAGAGGCTGTCTCATTTTTATTCAGAAAAGGCTACTGCAGAATATAAAAAGATGCCATAAAATGGAAATGCAATAGAAGACCCAGTGCAGTTATCTTTGGGGTCCTTTGAAAGATTTCCAGGCTAACTTCAAACCTCATGGGCATTTCTGGGATGATTCTGGATGGGTAATTCAGGAGGGCACTTAAAGAAAAGTCAGACACAGACACTGTGCTGGCAACACACAAATATCTGGGGAGGAAGGGAGCAGAAATAAATTGTAATGAGATTTCCATGGACTTGCCTCACATTTGCCATAATTTTTTAGTACCAATTCACTTCTCCTGCTTTGGTCTGACGGCAGGTCTGATGCTTTAGTGCTCTTGACCTTCCCACAGACAAAGAAAACACACTTTGGCCATACATGAAACACAGTTTGGTGTCTCCAGACAGGAAACTCTCCCCACCCACATGCCAAGTGTTGCACTGGATTTCCTGGAGCAGAGCAAGCCATGGAGGAGCAGCACGGTGGAGTTTGCTGGAGTTTCACAAAAACATCTTCCCCTTTCCTCACCACCATGAGCTCCCAGTGACTCCAGCTGCTCCAGAGGCAAATTCCCAGTAACCTCCATGACCTCACCTAATTTTTAGAGGTGTTTTTCTAGCACCTCTAAATTTTCCCTCATTCAGAGGACTTGAAGACTTCTTAATTTAAAGTCAGCTCTGCAGGTAGACTGTGGTAACTGAGATATCTGAAGGTTGTTTTGGACACTGTGACAGCCTGGTTGGTATGGACAGGGATTTTGGATCCATCTCCCCCTGATGTTTGATCCCAGTTCATGTGGGCACCAAAGTCATTGGACAAAGACATCCCTTGAATAAGACAATTCTTCCAGCACAACTTCAGAATTACTCCCTGAAAAATTAAAGAATGACAATGTACTGATGAACTACTCCCATTGATTTACACCAATGGTAATGTATTTATGAGAGATTTACTTCATTTCTGTCCCAAAAAGACTCTCTTATATTGTCTGGAAAAAAATATTTCCCAAAATCTGAATCATTGCTTAAATATGAATGGCTTGAATACTGGTGGATTTTCCTTATCTTTATTATAAGAACTGTTTTATACTGATTATCATAATAAATTACTGATTTATTATGTAACAACATCAGAAATCCCCCAATAGGAATGAAGCTGTTGTTGTGGGAATTGAGATTTCTACAAATTTCCCCAGAAAATCACTGAACACCCCCATGGGGAGCCTGAATTCTGCAGAATTAAGACTCTTCATAAATTTACTCCTCTCTCTTAAATCAAGATTGAGGATTAGCATGAAAACTGGATCTGGTAACTTCTCTTGAGCAAGACTTGGAAAAGAAATCAAACATGAGAGAAATCCACTGGCAGAACTGGGACCAGGCACGATCCATCTCTGGGGTTATTCTTGGGTCTGTGCTGGCCCAGATTGATTCCTACATCACTTTCCTCGGGTCTCACCTTTGGGCAGCCTGAGCAAGAAGGGACACACCTCGAAATCTGGGTTAGTTCTTTCTGAAATAGAAATAGGAGAGAAAAAACACCTCAAAACACAACAGCCAACTGAACAAAACCAGCCAACCAACCAACTGATGAGGAGAAACAATGGAATAACTTTGGTTTGGGGCTTTTCTCTGGGGTAGGACTCAGGCAGGGATCCCTGGCTGATGCTGTGCCACACACAAGCTGGAACTGTGATTTATTGCACTTTTCCCTTGGTCTTTCACAGCGCAAGGAACGGGCAGACTTGACTTTTTAAAATGCAAATGAACCAGAACCTTGAAGGGCCTTGGAATATTTTCCTAACTTCCTGAAGCCCATAAAAAGCTGTCTCTGAGCTTGTGTTATGATGGAGACCCCCAAGAAGCAGCATGAAAAATGGCCTGGAGCTGTTAAGGGCAGAAATGGAGCTCAGCTCTGACTGGGATGTCCACTCCTGCTGTCCTTGTGATCCCACATTTCCAGATCCCATCGATTCCTTAGTGCTTCACTGGCACTGTGCCCTCTGAGGAAAAAGACAGGAGGGTTAAACTGAGGAGCCCTCAGCTCTGAAATCTGCTGAGCTCCACCATCTGGGCTGCTCCGTGGCCAGGAATATGCTTTATTGGCATTGCTTGGAGGTTTACAAGCAATCTTCTTGAAGTTTTAATGGTTGCTGGGGTGATTTATCCTGTCTTGAGAGTCAGTGCTGCTAGGAGGCACCCAGTTCTTGGGCTCTCGCTTTCCTTTATTATGAAAACCTTTAATCTTTCCTACATGTACAATAAATAACCTCATTATGGCCACACAGAGAAAATGGAACAGTCCCCGTGTAAGTTTGGACTTTTTGCTCAACACTTTTATGAGCTACTTTAACTTCACGGGGGATGCTTAATATACAGCGGCAGCAACTGGGAGTCTGAGGGGTAGGAAAGTGTCATACTCAATTTTGTGTCTTTGCAGCCATTAGGCTCAGCAGCACTTCGAGTGAGACTGCTGGCATGGGCACAGGCACTGCTTCCTTCAGATTCCCAAGGGCATCTTGTGCTGCTGCTCCTTGGCTGCTGCAGAGCCTTTGGTACCTCAATATTTGCTACCTCAACCTACAATTTCCCTGCCAGTATGATATTGAAATCTGCTCTGTGTGGAAGATCAAGGGAGGCTGGGATGCACCGAGAGAGTTAAACTGAAGACAGAAGCGTTGAGGTTCACAGCGGGAGAAATATTTCATCCAAGATATGCCCTGCGTGTATTCCAGACTAAATCCACAAACCCCGAGGACTGGCAGGAGAAGGGAAAGTCCTGCTGACCCTTCTATTGGCCACATCACCCCTTTCTATCATCATCTCAGGAAAACCAGGGAATAATGTCTGAAGCATCAAATATTCCAAACCTCTGCGGCTCCTTATAAGCCCTAGTTTTGTCCAGATCTAGCAGATTAACTTTCTGTTCTTTGCCTCACTTCATGCACCTCTAAAATGCAGATGACAACGTTTGCTCCTCTTTGTGAAGCTCTTGGAGAGAAAAGGGCTGTATTAATGCTCGCCACTAATACTGCTATTTTTTTTCTTCAGCTTTAGTGATTCTGCCCCAGGGGATTTTCTTTAACAAAACCTATTCCCAGTTGGCCTTTGGGACTATGATTACCACACCCATGGGTGGAAAGCATGAGGCAAATCTCCGATAAGGAGGGAACAATTAAAGAATTCAGACTGATGCTTCATGCAAAAGGACGTTTAAATTAGCATAGAGCGGCGGAGCTCTTGAGAGGAGGGATCTGTAATTGAAGCGAAGCTGTAAGTGCATCTCTTGAGCTAATTGCCATCTCAGAGATTGTAAAAAAGAGAGAGAGAGAGAAAGAAAAGGACTGGAGGGCAAATTACAACTTTGGAGTAGGGATGGACTAAAGTTAGAGGATGCATGTGAGAGTTATGCAGGGAATTTGCGAAGGGTTGGGCAGTGTTTTATGGAACATTTGCCCTTAAGTTTTAAATATGTCCTTGGCTGGGTAAGGGGGATGGGGAGTGCTGCCTCTGAAATGCTTCTCTTTTGGGATAGAGGACATTTGATCTGAAGTGACATAGAAGAAATATATAAGGAATAATGATAATGATAGTGGTAATTAAGATGATGATGATGATGATAATAATAATAATAATAGTCATAATTAATCAGCCATTATTTCCTTACTCTCACAGCAATCCTGATGCCACACTGTGAAGACCAAAGCCAAGTCCCCAGCCTCACATACAAGATTTCAGCCATTCCTGGGAGATTTTCCCTCCTGCCCAGAGCATGGAATTGTCCCCAGCCAGCAGCAGGAGCCCAGAGCTGACAGACCAGAAACTGGCAAAATCCCTGAAAAAACATTACAGATAATCCCAGCTGGCTTCATTAGCAGCAGCTCATATCTTTAGGAAATGCATTGGTACGGAATAGAGGAGGACACTTTATTGATATGCCCAATAAGTTGTCCAGTTAAAATCGAATCATAAACACATATCGCTGAGAATTCCAGAGGTTTAGATTATTAACTCGATCCGTTTGCTTTCTGTCCCAGTTTGTTATTTTTTCTCACACAGAGATTGAAGCAATTTGGAAAAGAAATAACTCTTTTTTTCCCCCTAAAAATATTTTCAACACCTAATACATTCAAAATCAGGTATATTACGTGTTTATGTACTCCTGCAGTATGGAATAAACACCTTATATTAAACTAGGATTTTAGCTGTACTTTACTATTGTTATCAAGAACTGTGGATAATTTTCTCCTTTGTGAAGCTCAGTAAGATCTATGGATGACAAAGGGATGACTACTGCCTATGTCAGCAGTAAACTTGTTATTTTTTTCTTCACATTAAGTGATGCTGGTGAAGGAATTTCCATTAACGACACAGAGGCAGCAATGCTGTCTGCATTCTGGGAAGTTTGCTGTGGAAGAAGCAGGAGTGGAGCAGGTTTTGGGCACAGAATCCCCTCTGGTGAAGGTCAGAAATTCAGCACAAAGCAAACACATCTGGGCTGCTTCCTTCCCTCCAGAGTATCCACCGCGAAGGGATCAATAACCAGTGCTGCAGAATGAATTCACTTCATTTCCATTTGTGGAGAAATAGTGTATTTTGGGGGAAAGCGAAGCAAACCCCAAAGCCAGGCTGCTCCCCATGGCAGGAGGGAAGTCAAAGCTCTGCCCTGTCTGTGCTGCACTGCTGGCTGAGCAGAGCTCTAATTCTCCTGCCTCATGCTAAACTTCTTCCTTGTCTGGGGGATTTAGCCTTCAGAGGCAATTTGCCGGGATAAAGGCAGATTATACAAGTAAGCAATATATTATCAGATGTTTTCAGATACTCTCGCTATCAAGACAATCAGTTATCGACTTTAACAAGCTGATCCCACAGATGAATGTGCCATAATCTCCCCAAAAGTTAATGTTCCCTCTTTGGGGCTCCCACCTGTGGCTGTGCTTGGGGCCACACAGTCTGTGAGGAGTGTTTGCTTTACCCAGCAGCATATTCCCACAAGTCTGGGGCTGTTTCCCGATTTTGGAGATGGTGTGGGGAGGGGATTGGGAGCTGATGATAACGGGATGGAGAAGATTAGGCAGCTAAGCCATCCATTTTAGTTCCAGTGATCAAATTTCACAGTCTTTATCTGCAGCACTGCCCAGCTAACTCCTCCAGTGAGGATCAAATGAGAGAGCTCAGTTATAATCAATAACTTAACGCCTGTTGATCAGCACCACAAAATCGCCATCCACCCAAAGGTGCTGTCTTTGTGCTCCAGCTGCAGGGTTTGATCTCATAAATGTTTATTCTTGTTATCTGCAGAATTACTTATGGCAAAAAGCTTTGCTCCCCCTTGGATTGCAATGGCAGCGCTGGCAGAAAGCATCAGGCAGAGATGGGCTTTGTGGAGACCTCGTTCTGCTCGGAGGCAAACAAAATGCTCGAGGTTTGAATAGCAAATGCTCTGCTGGACCATTAGGTAGAAATTTCTTATCAAGATGAGGAAAAAAAAAAAAAAAGCAGCTCATAAGAATTAAAAGTCAGTGTTGCCCAGACATTTTACAAGGAACTGTAAATGCTTAATACTATGGGTGCAAAATGCTATGAAATACAATGAAATGTTATTAAGCTTTTTTATGGTAAGAGGGAACTTTCTCGTATAAATTGTTTTTAACTAGCAGCTTTACTTGTTTATCCTCAAAAAGGAAAGATCTTTACGTGTTGCATTTAAAACTAAAAATGCAGTGTTATACATATTAACATTCTTTGAAAGCTCCCAAGAGTTTTCCAGACCTCCCATAGGTACCCTGAGGGGAAAATCAAAACCACATATGGGGAAGTGTGGGGGTGAGAAGAGAAAGAAAAGTTAGTTCCACGTGGATTTTAATGCATCTGATCTCAGGAGGCATTAAACAAAAACAGGAAAAAAAAAGTGCATTTTACAAGGTGAACACTGTATTGATTTGAGACTTTTATATCAGAAGGAGCTCAATTAATCTGATTCCAATTGACTGACAAAACATCCCCACCTTCCAAAACCAGAAGCAATTACCATAGCAACAAAATATAAATATAAATAACTGGACACAGCAAAGCCCACCGTGACCAAAGCTAATGATGTACATTGTTAAAAATGGAAAATACTTTAGCTGAGGTCCCCACAGCTTCCGAGGTGTTCACAGCAGCATTTCTATCCCAGGAAAGACTTGAGGTCACTTTTAAATACAGATGGAGATCTGATCTTTGTTGTTATTTTATTCTAATGATTACATGCTCTATAAACAGAACTAGACAAGTCATGTTTCTTGTGAACTGCTGAAGTAATAAACAGCTTATTTGAATTAACCCTGCAGGACTGACTGTAGCGAGGTGAAGTGAAACGAAACTAAACGAAAAGGTGGGGGGAAAGGGCAGAATTTGGTAACAAACACACAAAACTCCAAGTTCTGCGTCTTTGCTGTGTGGATCAGCAGCTCCACACGGGCAGTGCCAGAGCTCCCAGAAGTGGCACTGATGGCATTTTTCCAAGGATTTCCTGGGCATTGGCATCGTGTTTGCCCAGCTGGGATGCTGCCAGTGTTGCCATTGGCATTTGTAACCCAGTAATCTCTTTTTGTTTGCCTGTGGAGGAAGAGCTGTGTGTTCTGGAGCTCTCTGGGTTAGTTTATTGGCCATTATTAGCCACCAGAGGGTAAATAATGCTGCTCTGGATCAGTCAGCTTCCACCTCAGGATGAACAGAGGGACTCAGAGGGCACTGCACTGGGGGAAGTCCAGAACTTTTATGCATATTTAAACACATTAAAATTTCATTTTCAAATGAGATTAGAATAGCTGATTTCCATTATTTTTGCTTTAAAGAAACACTACAAACCAAACCCATTAAAACAGTAAATTCTGCCTAGTTTTTTGAAAATAAATGACCAATAATTTGGGCTCCAGGGCTACCTTGGCATTGCAAGTGGTAGGAGGTGTCTGCCAAAGGACTGTCCCCTTCTGCAGGGACCTTGATGCACATTTACAGAGACTGTCACCCAAAAAAGTACCAGCCCATGGCGTGTGACCATCACTGCTGCTGCCCAGGCACCTGCTCAGCAGAACATGGCTGAGACCTTCCCCAGTGCTCCCTCCAAAAGGAATTTCTGTAGCAGGAATGTTTTCTTATCAAGAGCAGCACCTCTCAGACAGGCAGACTCATGACTGCTGCATCAGATAAAGCAGCTATGGAATTTATATGGTCGCCATTAGGGAGGATCTGAATATGATGTGTCACAACTGCACGCTGACGTTGGGAAACATTTCCATCTGCACATTTCCCTGCACGGAGGGAGAAGCTGAGGCAAAGGGAGCAGCGAGGTTGCTCCAGGTTGCCCAGGAAGTTTCCAGCTGAGGGAGGACATGGCCATGGGCTGCCCCTGCCCTCAGCCAACTCCTGGCTAAAGGAGCTCCTGTGGGGTTTTTGTCAATGCTGGTGGCTGGGGAGCTGAGCAAAGCACACAGGGTGTTACAGTGGATGGATAATGGGTGTCAGAGGTCTGCAAGAAGCCCCACGTGCCCCTCATGCCCTGCACAGAGCTGTGCTGCTTCCCAGGAGAACAACCATGGATTTCAGCAGCAGCCCATGGCTGGAGGCTGCAGTGCTCCTGCTCTGCTGGGTGCAGCTGCACAGTGAGGCTGGACTGGGGCTGGGAACTGTCCAGATCCAAACCCCAGCAGGTTTGGGATCCCCAGGGCACGGCAGAGCTGTGGGCAGGGTAGAGGCAGCTGCACTGACAGAAAACATCACTCAGACACCAACAGCCCTTGGCCATCATCAGCCCGACCTCCCAGCTTCTCCCTTACCTCACCCACACTCGGGAGGAGTTTCTACCTGGAAGTTGAGCACTGGGATCTTGGTGTGTCCTTGCCCACAACTGAACACCAAATCTCTCTGACGGACTGATGGAACTCTCAGTCACAATCTGGCCTAACCCCGGTGCTCTGCTGCTGTCCCCAGAGCCACAAGGTTCCTTTCCCTGTCCCCTGTCCCCAGCCCTGCTCTCTCTGTGCCTCACTCACTCAGCTCCCCACAGTTCCCTTTTGGGGTTACCAAGCCCTGAGTGTCTCTGGGTGCTTCATGCCCACAAAACCAGCCCAACTGCTGAGCCTGAGAAGAGCGAGCAATGCTCTCAATGAACCCCACAGCTTTGTGCTCGCACTGAGATCTTATCTGTGCTCAGCAAAACTCATTTTTGTGCGAGAGGAAGAGATAAGAGAATATGAAAAACATTGGACATGTATTTCCACTGCTCATATTCGGATGTGTGGGGTTTTCAAGAGTTAGAGGACATTTAAGAGATACTACTAAAGATACTGCTGTCTAATCAAAGTTTGAGTAACAGGCTTGCTCAGGCAGCAAAGTAGAAGCTGATAGCCCCAACTAAGTTAAAATTATTTATATTCTACCAAAAAATTGCCAATAAGTAATTGGTTGGGTTTGGGCATACTAAGCAAAAGGGGCTATTGAATAAATATAAATGTTGCTGTTTAATAATCAAAGTGTAGCTATACAGAGAGTGAGAACACACATGTAGTATGGATTATCTGATCATATGGATGTCGTAAATGTAGAGATAAATCCAAACCCTACAACTATAACCTCCCTTTTATTTATTTTTTTAAAGACAAATATTATGCTTTTGTGATTTAAAAAACCCCACAATACCCTCCTGAATACTTATGAATCCTGTCTTTGTTCCAGGTGATTGTAACACTTCAGAATTAGGCAAACCATTTGTTGTGTGCGTGCGAGAGCAGCGAATGAATTTTATTACAGCTACAAAACAGATTTTCGGGAGTCGCTGAGTAACTGAGAGCAGATGAAAGGGAACCAGCTGAGATCTGTGCACTGCAAATTGTTTCCCCATGATTAAACTATTTCATCCTCCGGGCTAACATCTCTGTACTTGTTTGGCAACAAGTGATAATGTTGGTGATAAAAGTCCCTCCTGGATGATCAGGGAAGGATGATAACAGTTATTAGTACCTTTTTTTGTGCTTAGGAAACACTTCTTTCACAGGTATTTTGTAAAGTACAATGGAATATGATTGATTTAAGGAATAATAATAGAAAAGAGACTAACATTGTTCAAATGCAGCATTGCAGAAGCTGGTGATGTGTTTCTAGAGTTCTGCCTAGGGAAGGATGCTAAGAGCACTCTGTTGGTATTTAAAAAGTACAGCCTGTGGCTGTGCTCCTGTTTGGCGAATTATTTTTGCTTCAATAATAATTTTTTGGGCTTAATTAGAAATAATTAATGCAGATTATTGCTTTGTGCTCACAGCAAAACCTACAGCCAGCTACTAAACCTATAACTGACTCCACTACAGAGGGAGAGAAATATTACTCATTCCCCAGGATAAAAGTTAATTAATGTGTGGAACGAATGATGTTTGTTGCTTTGCTTGCCTGTTGTAAATTTCTGAGTCATTTTATAGTGTTACATTTCGGACAGATTTTCCAAGGTGAGTCCAGCCCAAAGCCGTGCATTCATGCTTTGCTCGGGTCAGTGGGAATTTGAAGCATTCTGAAACTGCAAATCAAATCACAGCTGCAGGTGCTGTCAGCCTGAATTTTGACCACTACTTAAAAATATAGTTTAAACCATCTTTACAAGCATTCCTGAATAAAAGCTTAATTATCAATTCAAATTCGTTCGTTTTCAGCCATCCAAATTTACAGTTTAGGCTTAATTTGCGTGAGTGTGAAAACTTTGAAATCACCAACTTCTAGACGCACAGAGAAGCACAAAGAAAAATTTTTTTTTTTTTTTGAGGCATTTAAAGTCAGATAGAGATTTAAAAAAAAAAAAAAGAAATAATCACGGGGCACTGATAGCAATACAGAATCACTGCTGTAGGAATCTGAGCAGTTGGACTCCCAAATGTTTCCTGGACATAAAGCCCCCCTGATCCCAGCATCCATGTGGGAGTGTGTGAGGCTCCTGGGAAGCTGCTGCCTCGCCAGGGAAGGTTTCTGTGCAGCCTATTCAACAACAGAACTTCTGCTCCTAAATGGTTTTCAAATACAGTTCATTTTCATGGCATGATCTTTAATGAAAAGTGCCTGCTGAGTGCAGTACAAACCATTTGGTGCCCCAGTGTCAGGGGAGGAAAAGAACAACATTCAGTAAAGCTGAAGGTTTTTATTATCACGTCGTAAATGAACAAATGGCATCTGTCAATACAAAGGAACTCATAGGGGGTATAGAAAGGAAGCTTAGTTATTACACTCAGGGTGTGCTGCTGAAGTGACAAACTGGAGTTTTATTAACATGCCAGTTATAGATCTCCTCTTCCTCCCCCACCGCCCCAGCCTTTCCTTTTACCTCCCTCAATTTGGTCCTTACCAGGGCTGTGTAAAACGAGCTGTGCTCAGACAGTGCTCGCCAGCTCCTGCTGGAAGTTGCAATCATCACTCCCAGCAATTAAAAACTGGGGGTTCCCGTATTCCAGATTAAAACTGGCCCCACATTCAGCCTTCTTTGGGGAGCGTTGGGGGATCAGGGAGTCTCCAAGAGCACTGATCCCATCAGTTTTCTATCTGGGCAATAAACATCTCTCACTGCACTGATAAATGACAAAGGTGTTTGTGAGCTCCAGGAAATGTTGATACCAAATGTATCAAACCCAGAGATGAGTTTGCTCCCACCTGGAGGACCTGGAGGGCAGGGGAAGGGAGGCACAGGGGGTGGCAGCCTCGGCAGTGATTTTTACTGGGAGGTATTAAGGTTCTCCTCATAAAAGGCTTTAGTGGCCTGGAGCAGGTGTGGCTGCAAGCTGGCAAGCAGCAGCCAGGGAGGCAGTGCTGGGGGAGAGGGGAACCCTGGGGATCCCTGCTCCCGCTGGAGAAGGAAACGAGGCTGGAATTTTCCCCCATGCCCTGCTGGGACGCCCAGCCCGGCTGCAGGTTCACAGCAGGAGCCTTTCTGTGCCACGGAAAGGGGAAAAGCTGGGGTTTCTCTTTGGAAAAAATGTACAATTAGACCTACAGTAGAGTGAAAAGAGCTTAGCAGGCCAGAGCGAAATCACATTGGCAACCGTGCAAATACAGGACGTTGGGCATTTTTAATGGGAACAGGAAAACTCCAGAATCACTTCTGTGTTTTCCCAGCTTTTTCAAGCGCAGGCTGCATTTATGATCAGCGAGCATCAGAGCTGCGTTCAAAGGGAGGCATGAAAGGAAGTGCCTTTCAGTTATGAGGCTAACCAGCAATTTCAGTGAGACTTCCTTCATAAACTGCCCAAGCTGCTCTTGCTGAGGAGCTAAATGCAAGCAGGACTTTCATACTGTCCCCAAAAATAAAGGATTCCATTCAATGGAGCCAAAAGACCAAAACAGTGAAGCCAGGGGGGTCAGAAGATGAGTAAGCAGGTCCAGATCAATTTAGAACTCAGACTGACCTTATAAATTCAAGACTGGCTGGTGCTTGGCAATGCCTGGGAATGCCAGGATGGTTGTGCCCATCCTGGACTGGCCTGCTGGATCTCCTCAACCCACAAAGGAGCATCTTTGACCTCAGTTTCTAACCCTAGCAGAGTCTCCCAAGTTTTTGGAGAACATTGCAGTTCCCAAAGGATGTGTTGTCACCCCCAGTTCCTGCTGGGGATGATGCCCATCCAGCCCTTGTTGTAGCCCTGGCAATGAATGACAGCCCTGAGTGTTGGAGCAAACTTGTCACAAGTGGAAATCGTGCAGACACTGACACAGACTGACACAGAGTCCTTGGATAACACCTACCCAGCATTTGTCACCTTCGCCTCCTCATTCCACCTTGCTCCAACATTATTAACGTATCATGAAAGAGAAGTGTATCTCTCAGATAGGCTGTGATATTGAAGAAAAGAACACCAAAAATATTTGATCAAAGCCCTTTGGAGGCTCAGCTACACTTTTAGAGGTCCTGCTCTGGGTGGGCACAGACCCCATTCACATCTGCAGGGAATCTGTCCATGACTTGTCCACTGCCTCTTGTCATGAAGAGATTCATCAGAACCTCTGCACAAAACCCACGTTTCCTTTCACCCACGGACAAATTAAAAAGCCTCTTAAAACCAGCATAATCTCGGGGATGTCACCTTTTGTAGGAATGGCTTTATGTGCCCATTTCCTTCTCCTGCAGACTCTGCTTTTACAGCTTAATGACAGCAACCCCTCCGCTGCAGCTCTGCAAAGGGAACAGAAGCAAATCAGGGCACCTGGCTGGGAATGTCCTTTCCTCTCCTCATCTCCAGAGTGACTTCCCTCAGACCTCTGTCCCCCTCCCTGCTCCAGGAACAGACACTGGGGGAATCAACCTGATATGGCCAAAGCACCAGAGCACTTCTTCAGCCTTGGCTGAGCACAAGACATTTCAGAGGTCCCCAAAATATTAGAGTGAATCGTGCCTGAGCAGTCACCATCCAACAGCAGAGTTACACTGGGTTTCTGAAAAAGAAGCTACCTGTGCACTGCCAGGGATGTGGTGACACTCTCACAGAGAGCAACTTGCCTTCAGCAGAGATTGAACTCAAAATTGTCATAAAATGCTGGTGAATGAGATAAAGATTGCCAGGCTGTTCCAGCAACTTGCTTGGCTTTAGTTTTAGTGGTGGGAGATGAAAGGGATTGTGTGTATTTGGCAGGTAGGGCTGGGAACAAACGGCAAGGTTTCCAATTAAAAAACCTGCCTTATAGTAATTTTTCTTGGCTGTGCTCATGCCCTTTTGCTTTTCCCCACTGTACGGGATTTGCTTGCTGGGGGAAATCTTACAGAAAGAGCAGCTGTTGCACGAGCAGTGAAATTAATGAAGGATTCTTGTGTATTTTGGAGTTGGATACTCTGCAGTCCAAAAAACACTGAACACATCAGAGACTTTTCTGCAGTCTGGAAATAAAAATGCCCTTCTCTGATATCCAGAAATGACTCACAATCTTTGAGACTTCTGCCTCCCCCTCAAACTCAGCTCAGACGTGGCAACAAATCTGAGAGTTGCTTGGGGTGAAATGTCTACAAAAAGAGACAGACATCATGTTTTCACACGGGTCTGCTTTTCTGCGTAAATCAGGACAAGAACCTTAAATTAACGACTTATAATTTAAAAAGATTTTATACCATGAGAACTGTGATAAGAATCCTGACTGTTCCTGTAGGTAGTACAACGTGACCAAAATGCTGCTTTTGCTGGTTGTTCTGCCCTTGCTCCTAGTGGTTTGAGATGGTTAATGAGTTAATGATTGTGAATAAGATACCAGTCACGTAAAACTTGCCTATTTTCTCTCTTAATGGAGATTTATACATAACACGCCAAAGCTGCTTTTGTAGCTGATATGCATGTGACACAGTCACATGAGCAGTTTAAGCACAAAACTCTCCCCCCCCCCAAATTGTCATGTACAAACAAAGGAAAAATCCATTACGTTCAGAAGGGGGAAAAGCTTCAGCTGAGGGGGTTGGGGGTTTTTATTTTAATAAGAAAGTAATTTTTTCGGTCATGTGAGGAAAAGAGGTCTTATGAAAGAAAGCCCAGACTACACCATCTTTATCTAAGGATCCTAAAATCAACAGGGTGAGATCACCCAAAGAAGTTATTAACACATAAACTATGCTGAGTAGAAGCTCTGTGACCCACGGTCATCTTCAGTGCAGTATAGTGACTACAAAAGGGATATAAAATGTATGGAACTTTTCCCCCCTTTTAGCTCATGCAGTGGTAAATTGTCTCGTCCTGCTGATACATTGCTGTTTGTCGTGAGTGATCTAGAAATGAAAGGAACAAACACAAAACAAATCACTGAAACATTTCACACCTCATCATCAAACCCATGTTCAGAACTCTTTTGTTGTGCTCTACCAATAATCAGGAGGGGAGAATCAGCCCATATATTTTTTATGAGCTCTACCAATAATCAGGAGGGGAGAATCAGCCCATATATTTTTTATGAGAGGCACTAAAAGTTCTGCTCTCACTGGATGAATCTATAGTATGGATTTTTGAAATCAGTAGTTTGTTTTGTCTTTTTAAGAAACAAAACCAATATGGATTTTTTGCTGCTAACACTTGACATCTTTTTAACAGTTTTCATCTAACAAACTTCACAAACTATTCTAAATGAGGGAAAACACTCTTGTGGAATGAGTATAACTAAATCTTTCTTGTGTTTTCTTTTTTTACACAAGAAAATTGAAGCACCCAGACAATTTCTGTACATTTTCCAGTACGACTAGCAGTACAGTGGGAATCCTCCCTCTGCTCTTTGTATCTGATAAAGAATTTATTTCATTGTCTGTTTAACGTACTTTTCTCTTGCCATTCAGTGGCAGCACTGTTGGTTTTCTGGGACAGCCTCACTGCACTTACACAGATCAGATAAGCCCCAGGCTCACTCACTGCACTCTACAAGTCACACTGACCACATTTCGAGTAAGATTTTCCCACAGTGGCACTATTCATGTTCAGAATCAGAGAAATGAATCTGCCTAAATCTCTACAAAAGCCTGGTGGTGCATTAAAATTGCACTTAAAATGATCCCAATGGGGTGAGCACAGCCTCTTCCCCCAGAAGCACTGGCAGCTCTGCCAGGGTGGCTTTAGGGATGCAGGAGTTGGTGGGGAGGAGGTGGCACTAAAGAGCATCCCCTGTTAGCCTGGCTCAGCTGGATCCCGTCGGAGACCTCAGGTTTTCTCCCCCTTCCCAGGGCTAGGACAGGCACAGCCTGCACATCCTGAACTGAGCAAATCAGCAAATAAAGTTGAAATTTCAGGTGGGTTTTTCCCAGTCTTTTTCCTCACTGTCCCACAAGAGCTGTGCTGGCACACGGATAATATGATAATGCTAAGCCCAGCATTATTATATGCATATCATATAAGTAACAAGTGATTATGGGCGCCTGGAGCTAAATTTCCTGGCAAATCCTGTGCTGGACAGAAGCCTCTTGTGCTCCAGAGCAATGGAGCTCCTTCTCCTTCAGAGGTGGGCAAACAGCTTCATTTCTCACAGGTACAAAGAGGAAAAGCTAATACACAGAATTTGAAGAAATGCATTTTGTGTGAATCCCTCTCACCCTCCCTTGCTCCTCCCCTGCTCCTCCTGCCATAAACGATTGCATTCCTTTAAGATTTATGAAAGATGATTGGAGTGAGAAGCGAATGTCTCTGCAAATGACTAAGTGACCTTCCACCTATGATCACGACCCTAAACCAGACGAGCCTTTTAAAGAAATATTTTGGATGGAGTTAGGAAATGGCAGTGTAATTGCAACAAACAAAAGCTACCCAGACATGCAGACAATCAGTAATACCTGCCTTAGGGACCTTCATAGAATAGAAAAAGAAAGAGGTAGGAGCACCAAAGACATGAGAAACTGTGTGTGGAGACCATAAATGATGACACTTCAAAAGTCTCGAGAGCTGCTGAGCCAAAGGTCTCAAATCCAAGTGGATTTTGTGTTTTGCTCAGGGTTTAGCCCTGCAGTGACACTGGGGTGACACAGACACACACACGGGCTGGGCAGGGCTCAGCTCTGCTCCTCACTCCGGGAAGAACCTCCGGGGGAAAAGGTCTGAATGCTGAACAGCTTCTTCCGTTTAAAACAATGATACTAACTGGGCCAAATCAAAACATGCAAGAATCTCAGAGGCTGATTGCATTTCAGACTTGGGCAAGAAAGTCTGACATGAGGAAAACTCTCAGTTGAAGGCACGATGGATTTACAGTCTATCACTAATTAACCCAATTTACAAAGTGAAGCTCAGCCCAGTGCCCTGGGCAGGGAGAGCAGTTTGCATCAGCTGAGTCTGGAAGAAATAAATTTCAAACCCTGATAAATTTAAAATTCTGCAGTGGGGAGTGATGTGCACAGACCACAGTGACACCAACACTGCTGACCTCCTTAGGCTTATTTCTCGCTTTCTTTTTTTTTTTTTTTTTAATTTATTTTTTCATTGTTTAAGTGCTGCAGTTCAGATTCGCCTTCACTATTATTGCCTAAAATGGGCTAACATTCCAGATCGACTCTCTTTTTGCATGTTTTAAACGAGGGGTGGGGGGAAACCCAGTGATTTATCACAAACAGCAATAAGATACAGCCATAGTGCAAGGTCTGCTTAGACATTTTAGTCATATGACCTTCATCTTTGCAAGGATCTATTGTTACATTCCATTTATTTTTGTCAATATTGACATCTGACCATGGACACAAAATGATCTTTTTTCCCTGCCTATACTCTCCTGTCCAACTTTGCATTAAGAAAGCAATTCAAAAGCCTAATGCATGGAAAGTGAATCTTTTGTATTCACTATAATGCCCAATTTTTCCTTTGGAGTTACCAAAGCTGTCCAAACAAGAGCTAGATTTTCCTTTTCAGGAGAGAATAATGGAAACTTTAAATGAAATCAGAAGGTTACTTGACCTGTTAGAAACTCTGAGATAAAACTGATGTGAAATTATAACATGAAGCCATGTGAGGCTGTTATATAAAACACAGAAGTGCATTATGCAATCTCATATTTTCAACAGAGCTAAAACTGAAAAGAGCTCAGAAATTTGCAGTGATTATGCCAGCTGCTCAACTATCCTATGTTGTGTTGGTGACAGGATGGGAACACGAATATGATTTTATTTCAATTTACTCACAGTGAAAGATTGATCAGAAATAATCAATCTGTCAAAAGGCCTTTCAAAGAACGAGGAAAGATATTGCTGCTTGCAACTGAATTTCCCTGATCACTTGCAGGATGAGTCCTGAGCACATCCTGCTCAGCCCAACAACATTTCTATCAGATTTCATACAGTCCTGAGCCTCAGCAGCATTTTTCATGCATTGACTCCTGAAATGAGCTGTGATTTCAGGTACTCAGAGTCCAGCTATCTCAACAACACTGAGGGCTGTCAGAAAGCTGTGATTCCACTGAGAGTATACAAACCTTTCTTGGAGATATCTTCCCAATCTTTGTTGGGAGAGTACAGGGAAACAGAGGGGGGAAAAGCTGATTTTCATGCACTTCAGCAGATCTAAGGCAGGGCTGTCCCACTGAACATGCACTGGAGAGGAAGTTGGGATTTTTGCTCCAGGTCAGCTCGGGGTGTTAAAGCAGCAGGGCAGGGATCAAATCCCGGCACTGCTCAGAAAACCAGCATTTACTGCACTCTGTTCTCTCCTGGCTCTCTGATATTTTGTGATAGTTATCCCTAAAGAAAGGAGGCTGTGCTGGCTGTGGTAAAAAGGAGAAAAATCATGTTTTCAGCTGTTTTCCCAGCAAACCATTGAGCAGCAGCACTGCTCCCACTCCTCATGGGAAGGGATCTCCTGGCTTAGAGCACTCCAAGTGCAGCCCCAACTCCCAATTTTGCCATAGTTACAGGGCTGCACAGAGATACAGCCAGCTCAACACGCTTCTCCTTGCCTTTCAAAGAGAATGTAGAATATTTTATGAAGATGGTGGGTAACACATGAATATTTTGTGTACAATCACTGCAAGCTCATGCACCTCCCAGCATTATCCTAAGGGGATCACGAGTCTGCCTTTCTCCGGGAGCTTTTTGTTCTGTCTATAACCTATACAGAAAAAAAAAAAGCATATTTCAACAACTTAATTTTTTTTTTATGCATAAAAATTAAATGAATGGGTGATACTGTCACTGCTTAGAAGGGTGTTAGCCTTTTGCATGTCTTTTTGCCTTTCCACATGCATTTTCCAACCATTTCTTTGGGATGAAACTGTTTTCTCCCCCATTCTGTGCATTAGGTTGACAATGCACAGAATTGCCAGACAGTTTTGTCGCTTATGCCTTAGACTTTACTCTTCCTTTGAACCCTGCTCGGCGTAAAAGAAGTATTTCTTAATAAGTAGTTGTTCATCCTTTGATATGCACATCTGGATGTGCCTCTTATCTGCAGCATGGTAATGCTGTTTCCTGAAGATAATGATAAAAGAACAACTGCAAATAACACACACACCAAAAAAGAAAAAAAAAAGAAAAAGAAAAAGAAAAAGAATGAAAAAAAAAGACCAAAATGCTTTCAGATTTCTTGAAAAAAAAAGTCTATGTGAAAAACAAGGGAAACTGTCTACCCTAATTTCTTAGGGCTTTTATAGTAGCAAAACGATCAGAAACCCAAAAGGAAAATGGATGAAAAATTTACATCCAGAAATCCATGGCATTATCAGCGTGATGATATTTAATGTATTTGTAAGTCATATACAGCTCAAGAAGGCCTTGTATTGAACTCAATTTGCTACCTAGAATAAATCACAGCATAAATATGAATATTCATAATTCAACCTCATATTTCCTGGTGCAGTTAATGAACTGATGAGGGGAAAGCCTCTGCATCTGGGACTGAGTTCTCCAGTCTGTGATGCTGGGCTGGGTTTTGTATCATGGCATTCCTTAACTTTTAGGATCAAACTGTTCAGCATCACTTTAATCACACCCCCACCAGTTCTGCTATCAGTTCCTAATCTCAGTTTCTTCATCTATTTTCACTGCTGGATTTGAGGAAAACGCTTGCTGGGGGCAGAATCAATCCCACCCCACTCAATATTTCAAAATGCCTCTGAAATCCTGGTGCTCCCTGCAGAAGGTGAGATCTGCCTTTTCCCTAACAGCCTCAAACAAAATGCTCCGAATAAAAAGTTTGCACATCCCAAAGTTCAGCCAAATTCACAGAAATCTCAGCTCTCCCATGCAGCTGAAGCTATTCCTTATCTCTGTGAAGATTTCACAGCTGCTTTTCCCTCGAACAAATGAGGAAATAGCAAATCCAACTTTTTGGTGGCTGCACTGGGTCGTCAGCCTGGCTGCTGCATATCCTCCCTGCATGGATTAAAGGTGAGCAGCGCAAAGTGCTCCCTAGAAAAGTGGGGAAGGATGGATGGAGGTGCCTCCCGAGCCCTGAATGCTGCAGGGATGTGGTGCTGGGCCTTTCCTTCCCAGCCTTACAGATAACAGTCCTGAATTGATCCCTCATTAGTATGCAGCAGGCATGGGAAAATGATAAACTCCTATTAACACTGTCATGGCAACTGAAAAAATGGCTGCTTTGGAAGAACAAGGTCCACAACAGAAGAAAAGCAAAGGCCTCTTTCCTTTCTTCTGTTTGACATCTGTTGTTTAACATACAAAATTGTACTATAGTGACACACACTAGCACAGGCATGGTTAAAGGTTTGGCAGTGATTGTTATCATTATCAGCTCCTATTTGCAGGGCTTACGTGGCTCATCTCTGAAATTTCGCTCTGGGCTGTGACCTGTCATACAGGATTTCAGCCCAGGGGCAGAATTTATTGTACAGATTTTGGCTGGGTTGTGGCTGAGCAGAGAAGAAAAAGGAAAGTTGTCATTAATTCGTTCTCCTTTGGGACAAAACCTCAGGAAATACACTGTACATTTTCTTTAACCAAGTTAGTTTAAGTACATCTCTCAAGAAACTTAGAAGTCCGAGACCTCTTTAAAAAATCTTGGGTGACATAATTATTTAAATCCAGTATATTTGTTTATTGTTAAGGCATTGCTATTGTGTAATTTATATATTTGATATTAATTACAGTTCTGCTGTAATCTACTGAGTTTCCTTCCAGAATAAATAGTTTCTGCTATTTCCTACCGAACTCATAAGGTGGATTTTTGCCCCTTATGGATAATACCTCCTGTTGTACTTGACTGTAATTCTGGTGACCTTGGGGCTCAATTTTCTCGTGTTTAAATTGAGGGAAATTACCTTCAGTTATAAAAGATGCCATTTGTCACTGCATCAAGCAAAATAAGCGCAGAATTGTCACGGAGTCAGAATTGATTGGTCAGAGATCCCCTCGGCTGATAATTACTCTGCCTTCCTCGTTAAGGGAATCAAAAGGCAGGAGATCCGTGGGTGATGCTGGACTGGAGGGTGCAGGAGGGGAAGGTGCTGCCCACCCACCCTGGCTCTGGAGCCCTCCGGGGCAAATTTAGCTCCTTCCAGCTGGCACACGAGACACCTCCAAAGATGGAACAGAAGAAAGAAATCAAACCAAACAACCCAACAAATCTGTCAGCACTGAGGATCTGGTTTAGGCTTTATTCATCTTCATCTCCGTGGATGTGGGGCAGGACGTTCCTGTTGACACAAAGGTCCTTCTTCCCGTGGCCTCTGTCCTGCTTTCAGAAGATCCATTACCTTTTAAGCACAGCCTTCTCTGCCCCAGCCAACCACACACATTGATGTCACCTAGGCTGCCTCTCAGCACCCTTGGCTGCAGCAAAACTCCAGGATTTTGGGGCATTTCTGATCCCACGTTCTGCTGTGGGACACACAATCGGTCAAGACTGGGGTGTCTAACAGCTTTCTACATGAGCTGCAAATGATTTACATCCCCTATCTCATACAGCTGCATCTGTTACCTTTTGAAAGGAACTCTGGAAAAAAACAATACATTTTGCTAATTATGAAATTTGTGTGAAATAAATCACCCGGTGTCTGTGAAATTTGGTGATTAGCATGTCAAAGAGCTCCAATATCATCTGCATCCTTCAGAGATCTGTAAGAAATGCATTTTTTTCCTGTGCACCTGCATCTATTAATTGCTTTCCCACAAGAACTCCCTCTCCTCGAGACTGAAGCTGTGCTGTGTGCAGATAAATGCACAGAGGTGATCTAATTTAATTTCCTCTCATTAATAGCCTTCCTCCATGGCAACATATCAACATCTCAGCTGTGACAATGAGGACACCTGAGTATACACATATTCTGCGCAGTCTCCTTATGGCCAAGAGCCTGCCAAGCTTATTAAACGAAATGAAAAGGGAATTTTTAAATGCATTTCAAGCAGCTTATTGGAGAGTTACTTGATCAGGGTCATATTTCGAGCAAGACGTGGGTTCATAGGCAGTTGTGGGCAAAAGCTACAAGACAGGCCTAGGACTTTAGCTTTTTACAGCTGCTGCTGGATCTTCATTATCCCTGCGAAGATCTTAAACAAAGGGGGAGAAGCAGCTGAGGGTAGGAAAGGGCCAGAGGTGTGAACCCAGCACTGCCACCCTCCCATTACTCTCACCCAGTTGTTAACTACAATGCTGCCCTATTTAAATGCTAATATTATTTAGCATGCAACAATCGTTCAGGTTGGAGTCCCGGATTTTCTGAGAGGAAAAAGAAAAAAAAGGAAACTTTGAAAACATTGCCTTACTGTTCCCCAGGACAGCTCCTCCCTCATATGGATTTTGGGAAGGATGTGTTGGCAGTGCCTCACAGTTGGTAGACTGTTTGGGTTTTTAGTTCTTCACATTTTCATCTACATCCTTGTTCAATATAGACAAGTTTTGTTTTTCCCTATTTTTCTGTCCTTTATCTGAGCGCAGTTTTGTGGCTTTTCTTTGTGTCAGATCCCATAACACTCCTCCACTCTCTGTTATTTTTCAGGGCCAATTTGGAAATGGAAAACCCATCACAAATGGATAAAATGCAAGGCCCAAGTTGAATTTCATAGTTTTATTCAATTTGTGAAGAGGAGAGGAAGAAGGAAGGTCACAGACTGTGTGTTTGAGCCGTTTTTAGACAGCAGCTTTTCCCAGCCTGTGTGTTGAGTATCCCAAAGCAGAACCTGCCCTGTTGAATATCCCAAAGCAGAACCTGCCCTGTTCCCACCCCAGGGCTGGGCCAGGCAGACAACAACCAACACCAAAGGAAATCATGGCTGGCTTTACAAAACAGCAACCCTGGAGCTCAGGTAACACACAGGAAGGTCACCAAAATCTGCTTCTGTCTAGTGAAAAGAGCAAAACCAGAGGCCTCTGAGGTGGTTGAGCAGGACAACAAAATCAGGTGAAGAGCTGAACAAAACTCACGTTCATCATTGCAACACTGACATCCTGGGTTTACAAATTCCTTTCCCAAAACCATTTCATTCCCTCCAGCTTCCGAAAAAAAAAAGAAATTCTTAAAGGTTAACTGTGCTCCCTTAGTCCCCAGTAGCTGGGAATGAAGGAGATGCTGTTTTGCTGGCCAGGTGGAATTGCTGCCACAATTTGGGGGAAACTTTGCTGTATATAAGTCACTTTGAAGCACATGAGGAATTTAAGGAGCCTTAGGTCAGCTGAACCATCCCAGAGGATGCCACACTTCCTTCAATCCATGATGAACAGTAATTCACATCACTTCACAGAAACTGAAGGGAACCAGACCCTTTAAGGAGCTGATTTCAACACTCAGGTTTTCCCCTGCTCTCATATTAATAGGGACCTTGAAGTCTGTAATGGCTGTGATAAGACATTTGGTTACATTGATGTGATGTACTTTTTCTTATCAATATGCAAACAGGTCCCTAATCTATTTACCTCCTTCACATTTTACTTGGAGGATGGGGGCAAAAAGGATTGTCTTTGAAGGCTGCTTTCAAACTTTGGTATCTAATGAAACAAAGTTGTCTTTCAAAGCAAATAATAATAGTTACGTGCAGAGAGGAATGTTTTCTTTTCAGTAGCATTTTCCAGCTTTTGGCTGCAGAGGGTGTTTGTGGAGGTCACCCACTGCAAGCACCCTCGGCAAAATAAGGGATAATAACACAAGGATATCCCTTGGGAAACCTAATGTGTGAGGGTAAGTGCGTGAGAGTCTTTTTTCCAAGGGGAGAAGTCACTTTGGAAAGATGCTGTGACATCTGGACAGCTGCAATCAATTAATTTCAAGCCAACTCCAGTGGTTTGGATTGCAGGAAACATTGATCTGGGTGATAACAGCTCCTCAGTGCCTTTCTGTGGGGCTCTCAGTTATGTCCTGTATGATTGGAAATCCTTGGCACAGGGAGAGCTTCACAAACACAGCCTTGAGGCTGAAAAGGCAGCTAAAGACAGCAGAAAATAAACCGATTTTTCTTTTCCCATCCATTTTCTCTCCAATCTTTTTTGCTATTCCTTATCCCCACTTAGCAGCCCCGAATTTTTTTGGTCCAACAAAAAAATCATCACTGCCAAGTCCCACACATCGTGCAAGTGGAAGCACAACACAAAATCTTGCACTTGCAGTAGGGAGATCAACCTCCTCTCCTCATATTTTCATGATTTCCTTAAAGGCAGGTCCTATTTTAGTTTTATTTGAATGATCAAATATTTCTCTTGCTCAAGGAAAAAACAAAACAAACCGACAAAAAGCCACAAGAGGTAAAGGTACTGAGATCTCTTTTAAGGCAGTGTCTCAGCAGGGAAGCCCCAGAAGCTGCTGTGGTTATAAGGACCATCTGTAATACCCTGAACTCATTGCTCCCAGGCACTCCCAGTTATCCCTTTCCTCTTTGGGCTCTTCTTTTCCAAATAATAGCAAATCGAGGGTGTGCATTTTCTCTCTGCTTATCAGAGGATCATTGGAAGTTGAGCCATCTAATCCTGAAGATTTTTTAGCTAAACAAAACTCCTGCACTTTATTGACTTGGACTGTGGCACGTCACCACGGGCTGAGCTGGGATTCCTGGACAGCCCCAGTGCCCTTGGGGTGCAACATTCACTCCCTGGGGTGCAACCCTGCTGGGAGCTACCAAACCCTATGGATGATACGTTTGTACTGCAGAATTTTCGCTGCCTCTCTCTCTGCTGGGAGATTCACTTCCCGATTTTCAGCTCAGCACAGCGCAGGCCATGCTTCTGTTCCATCATTCCAACAGCTCAAGTATTTGTTTGAAAAATACCTGTAAGGAATAATGCAGGGTTTGGTTTGGCCTGAGCGAAGAACTGCCACCCAAGTCATAACTTTGTACCTTATCCCTCTGTTTCACAGAATCCCAGATCATTTGGGTTGGAAAAACCTCCAAGACCATCAAGTCCAAGCCGTGCCCAATGTCCACCTTGTCCCCAGCCCAGAGCTCTGAGTGCCACATCAGTCCTTCCTGGGACACCTGCAGGGATGGGGACTGCAAACCTCCCCGGGCAGCCCCTGCCAAGGCCTGAGCACACCTTACAGGAAGAAATTCCTGCTGATGTCCAACCTGTTCCCTTTTGTATTCATAGTCTGTCCTCGTAATCATAAATCACAACAAATAATTGCAATATAAAGAATCAGGGATCACAGATTGGCCTCTTTGTGGGTTAAACCTTTGGCTGCTTTGTTATTAAAAAGCAAATATTTGTATTGCTCCATTATAAGACAATATGAAATATGTAATTTCAGCATCAGCAGCAATTCACTGCATTCAAATGGGACATCTGACAAACAAATGCTGATTCTGTGACTCGTTTCACACCATGCTGTCTCCAGGTCACTGGGACCCCAAGTCTCCTTGGTTAGACAGACCTGTGCTCTTGCACAAATACAGATGTGAATGTTTCTGCCTTGCCATCAAGAAATTATTTTGGAGCATAATGCTGCAGAGTGTTTACAGTTGAAACACTAACACAACATGGACACATTTCCATACAGTGTATGGGAAACACCTGGCCCCGAAACTGCTGGGTAAAAACTGCTGTCAACCTTCTGTTTGTCAAAAGGGTATATTTATCCTCTGCCTTTTTGTCATGACCTCTGCATTCTGAAATGAATTAAAGGTTTATGTGCAGGAATGCAGAGAGCAGGAAATCAGGAAATAGCCTGGGAAATGGCTTTCCTGCCCCGTTTCACTGCTTTACGTACTGTAACGTCACCGAGAGAAAGATTCCCCCACTTGGTGCCGGCTCCTCGCTCTGGGGTGTCACAGCACCTTGTCCCCATCCTGGAGCATCAAATGCAACAATTCAAGGCTGTGGTGCTGACTGAATTTCAGTACAAGGCAGCAGGAGAATGGTCAGATTTCAGCTGAGACTTCTGAGCTTCCGTCACTGTAATTTGGCCATGTTTGGGGCACTGAGACACAACTAACACTCACTGGGAATCAACTGCCCAGCTCTTGTGAAAGATAAAGCAGAAAGACCAAGTCCAGCCAGGAAGCAGAGAAGTCATCCTGCACTGCCATTGCCAAGAACTGATTTCTCTGAGGAATGTTCAGTGTGGAAGTAGAGGTTGTAAACTAAAAGTGCAAGAAAAGAATTTGTATTTTGTAACCAATTTTCCATAAGACTTCTATGTTTTTAAGCACTACACACCAAAGAACCAGGTGGGCAAAGTGCATGACCTGTGTGGTGCTTAACAGCCTTATTGAAATGCCTTGAAATATCCTGGTGGGTGGAATTGCTCAGTTTGTCTCTCAATAAATTGCCTGAATTATTTTCAAGTTGTAGCATTAAACTAAAGGACATACAATTTAAAACAGGCAGGAAAAAAAAAAGAAATCAGAGGTTTTACAGTAGCTGGATACTTTCCATGAAAACTTATTATTAATGTTTTTTGTATGTTTGGTAAGTGCTGCTCAGTAGCAAATGGAATCTCCAGATATCTTAAACATCAAATATTTTTCACTCAAGTACTTAAATACAAGTATTTGATCCAGCCTTAAATTTGCTACATTTTGGCTTGGCAGCCTTTGGAATTAAGTGACATCTGCAGACCTCAGTGGGACCAGGGAAAGCCCTCAAAGCAGCAGAACTCACCCAGAGACTCTAATTCTTGTCTTTCCTGCAGAATTGGACAGGAATTGCCATATGCAGGACAGTAAGAGAGGTTTTATTCTCAGCTCTCTTAGCAATACCTCACCTAAGGTAAAAGGGCCAAATACTACAGTAAAGATGATCACAAAATGTCTATTAAAATTGCATTCAGCTGAGCTTTTCCTTTGATAACACTGCTGCAAACAAAATCCTAATCTAACCGTATCATTCAACCCCCTCCTCCCCAAAAAAAAGTCTTGCTATTTGTTCCCATATCTGGATGGGAAAAAAAAAATCGTCAATTTTGAATATTTTGATTTCTATGCCTTTGTTTTAAACAAATCAGCCAACATGACTAAAACACGGAGGTTTTCATTTGGCTGTTTAAATAGAGCATTTGGAAGTAGCTGGGTGTTTACAGGAAGCTCCAAAACCAGGAATGTATATTTTTATGCAGTAATTAGTGATTGTTTAATATACCAACAGGGAAGGCAAAGAACAGCATAAACACATAATTGTTACCAGGCAGCGAGAAGTAGAGCATTAGGAGATAGCATAAATAGTCAAACGTGACCTCCAAAGGTCAAAAGAGAACTAAACAATTTTGTCACAGCACTTGCTTATTTAAGTCAATGCAAGTCCAATTTCCTCTCTGCTGCCTTGCCTGGTATTTTATACTGTTCAGTATTATTCTTATTTGCCAGGGACACACAGGATCAGTTGTCCTGAGTACACTTACAAGTTGTGTGGAACTCTTTAGAAGAATTACCCAGAGCATTTTGCAAGTCAGAGACGAGTTTTTGAAACACAACGTAAAGCACTGAGCCGAAAATGTCCATGTTATATTAATTTCTAACAATGATTTACTGAGGTCAATGACAACAAAAATGCAAGTCAGCTACAGAAGCGTTTTGTAACCTCGTTGATTTTTTTTAACCCCTTTTATGCCATCATGTACACTGGCACTGACTAGCAATAAAATTTAAAATTTAATCTCTGAAACAAACGATTTTCACTGAATTTATTCATGTCCTCCCCCCCCC
>VZRM01006181.1:643108-672725 GCA_013397955.1 Grantiella picta | reverse complement strand
CCCCCACCCCCGAGAAAGAATCCCCTTTCTATTGCAATGCAAGGCTAGGATTTCGCTGTGGGGGAGTAGCCCCTATGTATGAACCAAATGGAAGACAGGATTATTTGGTTGCACTTTAAAACATGCTCATTTTTAGACCCTGCTCTTCATAACAAATAAGGCGTTTTATCCTCATATTCTTTCTCCTTTTTTTCCTTTTCTTTTCTCTTTCTTTTCTTTTTTTTTTCTTTTTTTTTTTTTTTAAGTTTCCTTGGAGTGATTATAAAAATCACTTAAATCCTGAAGGGGAACTATGCCTCAGTGACAAAACAAATTTGCCACAAATCATTTTACAAAAGAACAGCAGGACTTTAGACCAAACTCGGGAACTGTTCCTATTCATCATTCATTTGTTTTGGAAACTCCACCCTCCTCCTGCCATGTTCAATATCTAATTGGCATTCTGACACTTCAGATAACTAAACATCTGCTGCATGGATGCTTCTTAGAAGTCTTTTGTTCTGTAAGTTGGAGTTCAAGGGATACAACTCACCGATACACTACATTCGTGCCATTGTTAGGGCAACTACTCTTCCTGAATGGAGAGAAAACAGTCAAATAAAAGCATTTTGCACAAATACTTCCCTCCCCCAGTTCTGATCAGCTTCCTAAGGGGTTGGTGTATTAAAATTCAGATGTCAGAGTTCTGCTGCTGAATTCTTGGCTATTTCTGCACTTTAGGAAGTCGGGGGCTTTGCAACCCTCCTGGTAAGAGCTGTTGACAAAAGATTAATTTCTGTTGCAGTGACAAGGAGGTTTTATCACCAAACAGAGCTGGATATAGACTTGATTTGCCTCTTTTTTTTTTCAAAACACAGTAGTTCAATGAATGTAAATGACCAAGGTGGGTATCCACCACCCAGTGCTGCTGCGAGACCTTGGGAGATCCTATTTTGAAAGCAGTTTGATCAAAAGACATTGGAGACCTAGGAAACAATATTTGGTGAATCAAGAAATAAATCACAGATGCAATTTTGTGAGCAAAATCTGCATCTTTCTGCTGCTAGGTGCTCTTTAGCCTAAAGGCTTAATTATCTGATGCATCCAGCCAATATTGTGAATGTATTATCTGGGCTGCAGGAGCTCCCAGAATTTTCATAGCAACCTGTGTGTGCTGGGCCCTGAGGAAAAAGCCACCAAGCTCCTGTCCCCATGGAATGACAAGACAGGCAGGGCTGAGACAGCAGGAGGGCACAAGTTGGTACCTAAGCTGTGATGTGTTTTGGTAAAACCAAGGATAAACCCCTCATCCACAGCTCCTCCTTCTGCTTCGCCATTAGATGTTTCACAATGTGCTTCCTACTTAATTGTAGCTGCTTCTGACTCATCCATCAGCCATTCCCCTATTCATAACCACAGAAAGGACATTCCCTTCCCAAGCTCGGCCTTCATAGCTAGAAACAGGTTTTGAAATGCCTAAAGGAACTGGGCAAAAAAATACCCCAAGGCCCAGAGAGGTGCAGCCATCAGTGGATGTGCTCCAGAGCCTCTGCCAGGCTGAGAGCTACCCAGCTGGGCAACATTCCCCTGCCTGCCCACATTTCCAAGCATTGCTTGATGCATTTTAAATTTTTTTTTCTTCTGGAAATCTGTCACTCTCTGAAATCAAGTTGCTGTAAACTCTGTGAGGCAGGTTACAGAGAAGGGCACTGATGAATGCCCCTAAAAACCCATTGTGCCCATGCTGCTGCATGAAAAAGACTGCTGAATACACTGCATAGGAAACAACTCACGTCATTGTCCTTCTGCACACACAATCACTCAAATGATGCATGTAAATAAGAGATTTTATAGGCACATTCACTTTGCAAATCCTTTCCATCTATTCCAAAAGAGCCACATTGTAAACATTAACAGGCTGATCAAGCCTGAATTTAGCAGAAAGGCTTCCAGTAAAACATGAGTGGGACTGAATTAGACAGACTTCTGTATTCCAGATACCTCACTGCCTACCGGCCTCAGACCTTGGCCCTGGCAAGCATTCAGTGCGTTCAAAATCTCTTCTGTAACATCTAAATACAGTGGCCAAGCAGCAGAGGAAGGGGACAAAATTGTGCTATTTGGCTAGACAGAGAAAGGGATTGAAGGAAAAAAAATCATATCTACTTATTCAAATTAATGTCTCTGCAGCAGCTGACAAGAACAGTTAATTCACAAAAATTTATTTGATTTCCCTATGCTATTTTTGAGGAAGGACTGGGTAGTTATAAAGAGCAGGATGAGACAGGTGAAAGTGGAATGTCCACTTATACCTCCAGATAGTTACAGGCAAAAGTGATCTTGCCCCTTGTCAAAAGCTGATTTAATTCACTGTGGCTAAGCCCAGACTGGCAGGATGGAATTCGCATACGTCTTTGGGAAATTTGGATTTAATTCCTTCTTTTCCTAAGCAAAATCTCTCTTGATCTTGGCCAAGTGTCTTAGAAATTGGATTTTCATTACATATCATTTGGTGGTGCTGAATGCAAAAAATACTTGTAACAGAGCATGAAACAGCAAATGCATCCCATTTCCCTTCATTTTCTCAGGGGATCTCATAGTACACGACTAGGATAACTAAATTCTCCATGTAATTGTACTGAAACCATCTAGCTGGAAGAACTCCACTGTGGCTCAGCTAGGAGTTCTGTGTGCTCCATACTCCAGCTCTCTGCTCAGGCCGGTACGGCCAGGCCTGTCCCAGGAAGACCATGGTGAAGGGCTTCCCACAAGTGTATTTTCCCAGTTTTTGTCCCAAAGGATGGCTTGAAGCACTTTTCCTTTTGCCCCTCTCTCCCTCCTGCCCTCTCCTCCTCTCCCTGGATCTCTCATGGCTGTGGCTGTTGGGCCCTCCTGTCAGTCTGTCCAACCCACTTTCCCTTTTCTCCCCCCTGCCTTTTTTCTCTTGTAAAGAAGAGAGATGAACATCTATGTCAATGAATCCCTGACCTACATAGGCTGACCCTGAGGAGTCAGAGATAATACACGAGAGTAAATGAGGTCAAAAATGGAGAAAAGCCCCCACACGGTGAACTTCCCACCAATCCCTCGGTGCCTGACGGAGCTCCAGCCTCTCCACGGCCTTCTGGCTTCTTTAGGGGAATTTTTGGGTGAGTTTTATAGCCAAAAAGGGTCACCCCAGGGAAGATAAGGGGTGATTTCCTCACAGGGAAATCGGCAGGGCTGACACGCTTGAGCGGAGGTGACAAACTCTGTTCCGCTGAGGACAATGCGGGGATGGCCTGGAGCCTCGGCCCCACTGTCCTGCGTGGGAAACTCCGCTGCAGCACTGGACCACCCAACACCATGAGGTGTCCGTGCCCAGCCAGGGAAAGTTGATCCTGGACGAATATGGATCTGGAGATAACCACAAAATGTCAGTCTGTGCACTGAAGCTGCTCTACCTCTCAGCGTGGGCCTTACGGAAACGCGCTAAAGCATTTCATCTGGATCGGACAGCCCCAGGCTTTCCATAGACAAAAAGAAGGAAAAAAAGAAAAAAAGGAAAAAATCCTTTTCCAGGAGACCTCTGAGCAATCTTACCTGTTGCTGGCAAAGCAACAGTGTCAGAATCATCTATATTCAGCCCCAGCACGAAACAGGCTGCTGTGCTGCTGCTAACACAACATCCAGGTGTTAGGCCTCAACCCCACTTCAGCTATTGTTTATTGCCTTTGCATGGATTAATCCCTGCTGTCAGTCCAGCCCGCGAGATGCTCTCAGAAAGAAAGGTCTGCATAGCATCACGAGTGTCAGATCCTGCTTTGATACACTTTATCTTCCCTTATCCCTTCAAACTCACCATGACTACTCTGCCTGACATGCTAAAAATGCTTTAGAATTGGTGCATGTAGGCTAAACTCTGGTTTCAGGGGGAAAAAACCTGCCCACCCCCAGTTTTCTTCCCCCCCCCCCTTTTTTGACAGAAATCATTGTTGATCTGATAAGAAGTTTGTGGAGTATCCAGTTACAAACTGAGAATCCCCAGAGTCAGTGATTCATTAGTAGTTATCCTGGTGTTACAGGAAGTAAACAGCTTTTAGATGTGCATTTTGCATCTAATTATGTCACAGTCCACTGGCTTTCTCAAAGGTGTGTTGTTTTTCAGGGTAATACATTAAAGATAACAGATTTTACAACAACAGCTGGGAAAAACAAAAATAGATAAGTCCTGGAAGCTTTGTGAAAGAAGTGGGAGATCTTTGCTACACAGAGGAGACAATTGGGTGTTGTTTGGAAGGATGTGAAACTTTACCCAGCAAAAAGGGGCCTGTAAAGCAACTCTATTTTTGTGTCCATATTATCCTTCCAGAAAGATCCTGAATCCACTTACTTTTGTATTTGCTCACTAAATGATTAATTTAAGTGGCTTTCTTCTGATTTATCAGAGCAAACTATCCTGGATTTCCATCACAGCATGAGAGGACAGAGCTGAGGCCACCGGGATTTCTCCCCTAGGAAATTTTTGTTTTCTCTGGGGTCAGACCTGAATTGCTGTGTCTCCAACACCAATGCCTCTTATTCAATATGAGTTATCTCTTGTTTTATCCTTTATCCCAGTTTTTAGGGACTCAAGGAGCAACAGGCTGGATACCAACGCAGTGCTCCCAGCACTGCCAGGCTTTTCGTGTTGCCCATTCCCCAGTCCAGCTGGCCATGACTGTCCCTCACCCCCTCCAGCACAAGTGTGGCACTGGGTCTGTCACAGCCCTGCTCCTGGTGAGCCCTGGGAGCAGCACAGAGCAGGGCTGATGCCACACACTGTCACCAGCCATGGGCAGGGAAGAGTCTGGGCACCCTGGATCACTAAACCCCAAACCCAGAAGGAGCTGCAGGAGAAGCCAAGGGGAACAGACCATGGGCCAACGAGATGGGAGAGATACTCCTGCAGGCACAGCCTGCCCAGACCTGGCACCGGCAGCTTCCAGGAGCTTCACTCATTTTCAGAGATGCTAAAAAGAGGAAGACAGCCTGGTTTGGACACAAACAACGACATTCCTTTGAATGCTGTCCAGGATGTGTTTAAGTAGGGGATGACTGATCCCATTAGTCTGCTAAATCCCAGACTCAGGGATGCGGAGAGCAGCATTCTTAAAAAGCAAACAGTTTTATTTAGTTTTGCTTTTGAAGTGAAATGAATACTCTAAGTTACAAAAAGATAAATCATAATCTGATAGGGAATAAAATTCAGAGGCTTCATTAAAGATGTTTTCCCCTGTTATACCTCCTAAAATTCTGTCCTCCTCCTTTGCCCTTGGCTTCCCTGGAGCTCTTTTCCTCCTGCCCAGCCCAGCACTGCCCACTTTAGCTCTTTCCACCTTGGGCAGAGGCTCTGCACACCAGAGTGCCTCAGTTCCTCCCCTCTCAGAAAGGAAATTGAGATTTCCTGCCGAGATCTTCCTACTGCATGTGAAATAATTCAGATCTGCTGATGGAGAGGCTACAGAAGGCCATGTTCCTCCACCTCTGCAGTGGACCCTGTGTCAGCTATTACACTCAAGAATTTAAGAAATAGCTGCATTTTATTTTCACTTATTAAAAACAGCATTTCAGTAACACAAACTGAACTAATCTGCTTGAACTCCCAACTAAACCAGTGGTTATGTTTCTAGGAAACTACCAAATGAATGCATTCAAGAGCACATTTAAAAAGAAATGCAAAAGTCCTGCTGGCAATGACAAAACAAAGTTTGAGCTCAGAATGGAAACCGGATGGGTTATAAATAACTGATGGCAAAACCTCAATTGATTCAGTTCCACAGTTAATCTATTATATTCTTCCAGTGGAATTTGTTTTGCTTGAAAAGGATTATATGAAATCATAACCTTCATTAACTTTGAGTGATTTTTTTTTTTTTTTTGTAACCAGATGTTTCGTTACAGCTGATAAAGCATGAAAACCTGCATTCCTCACAGCTTGCTCTGCATGGGTGTGTTGGGTAATGATGACAAATATTAAGGTACAACGTTGCTCTTCTCTGCTGACATGGCAGTGACTGATCTGCTTATCAGATTCAGCTGGGGACTGGAATGCCAAAAGAAGGGCAAATATGAATGCATCTGATAGGAGCCTAATGGCTCCTGAGAATATTTATAGCTCAGAACAGGCTGGAAAATAACGAAATGCAAACAAATTTGAAGAGAATCCAGACTGCCATTTTGTGGGGTAAAGAAGGCATCTCATGGCTTTTGAGATGTGAAGGTAAAAATGAAGATGTTATGCTCATTTTAATGCTCATTGCTTTGCACTGAGTGCCACATCCAGTCCTTCCTTGGACACCTCCAGGGATGGGGACTCCAAACCTCCTTGGGCAGCCCCTGCCAAGGCCTCACAGAACACTGGGATCAGAATTTCTTTGAATAGCAAGTTCTCAGTCTCTAACAAATGGGAAATGTAACTCAATCTCTAAGAAATCAATGAAAATGTAGAAGGAAACTTCAAGGCTTTTCTTAACTGAACTTTTTCTAAACAGATTAATCATTTCCAGAAATAGAAAATGTCAGTCAGATCATCTTGTTTGACAGAAGGTCAGCTCTCTGCAAGTGAGGCCAGTGGCATGTCAGATGTGCAGATAAAGCCAGGGCTCTGCATTATGTGAGCCAAGGTGCATTTACCTGGGAAGGAGCTTCATTTCCCTTCACCTCATTCATCCCAGTGCTCTGCCCAGACCTCCGAGGACCAAACTGAGGCACCCAATATCATCACTGCTCTCTCTAATGTGCCTCTTTAAATCAGCAGTGCCCAATTTTTGGCAAACAAGCAGCAGCCTCAGACTGAGCACACGACAGGCTGACAAATGGATCTACCTGGAACAATTGGAGAAGTTCCTTGTTTGTTTGCTCCCACCTCTCAGGCAGCTATCACCAAGGCAGTCAGGATGACAGGGCAGGCAGGGAACTGCACCAGCCAGACCTGCAAGAATCTGTCAGTCAACACTCCTTGTCCTGACAAACCACAGCTCTGACAGCCCTGCCTGCTCTGCTCTTGCTCAGGGATTTATTTATGCCACAGTGGTGCAGTGGGTTGGGAATACAGCAGCACCTCACCACTGCATTGCTCACTAGCTGGGCTAAGAACTGGTGCAAAAGTGACTGATTTTAATTAATGATAATTAATTAATCATTATTTGATTAATTATTATTAATTAATAATGAGGTATGGACAATATGCACCTGAAACGTGGAGCATTTCTAGCAGGACCATGGATTGCCCACTCCCCAAATACTCAGGTACATCTTATTGCTGTGCCTTTAGGCTCTGAGTACTACAGGTAATTGTGTGGAACACAGCTCAGAAACAAGGACATGAAAATAACATTATTGCTCTTTAGCAGAAATTGAAAGTGGTTTTTGAGGTAAAACCCCATAGCCTCTCCATACTTACTAAAGAAACTTCAAATAACTTGCATTCTGCTAACGAAGATTGATGCCTTGCTGTTAATTGTGCCATCAGAATAGAGGGCTTTAAGGCTGTATTTTGTGAAATATTGGCCAAGAAGAACAGGTACAGCATCGCCCTGCCCAAAGCCTCTGCAGTCAGCAGAGAGCTCAAGCTAGCCCAGCATTTGCCAAAAGTGACAGTGCAACCAGCCATGCCTGAAAAATAATGGGAATTGTCAACAGTTCATAAAACTGCTTTAAGAGGTGGATTGATCTCTTTTCAAAGGCAGTCTTGCACCTGTGAAAACTTGTCCCTAGCAGTGTGTATCACTGAGTTGTACAAGTGGCACTGCAGTGGGATCAGCTGTTTGCATCTACAAAGTGCAAATCCACCTGACTCGAGGGCAGGTGAGCCCAGACCTCCTGTTTCCTCTAGTTTCTTACGATTTGCAGTTCAGAATAGGGCTTTAAAAATAAAGTTTGTTCCTGTAGTAAGTTCTCTGTGACTGCTTAATAAAAATAATGCAAATATTTGCTAGAGCAGAGCCCCATACTCATTTACCCTTCCAACACAGTGTCCTAACCTCCAGTTAGGAAAATCACACACATTCTTGTGCTGTTACAACTCCATTTGAAACCCTAATTAATCCATGGAAAGTGAAACAGTTTTGAGAGGAAAGAGTGAGGACTTGCTGCTGGTTCAGATATGGTTTCAGCCAGGCTGGAAAAGGAAGGGATGAGAGTTTTTTAGGGCTGGGGGGTGCTGCAGCTCAGAGCCCCCAGGAGGGGAGGTCACACTGGGCAGCCCAGGCCTGTCCCTGACCCATGGGATGTGACCTGAGTCCATCCAGGAACACCCTGGATGAGAGACAGCCAGGGATGAGACCCTCATGTTCTCCATCTCCTCCTTCTTTGTGGGACAAGGACAGGATGGCTTTTGCACAAGCAGTGATACTTGGGGACAACAATTGCTGGGGCTGCTTCAGATGGCTCTGGCCTCTCCTGTCCTTTCAAAAACCTTCCCAGAGGAAACACGAGACTCTCAGACCCTCTCATTGCAGTAGATGTTTAATGAACCCAAGGACTAACTAAGAGACTTAATTTCTTTTTTCCTGCTCTCTTTTCTCCTGCCCCTGTCCAAGCTGGGATGCATTTCTTATGCAATGCTGATACGAATGACAGCCTGCAGAAGGCAGAGCAGAGGATTTCCACAACACCCGGGCTGGTATTGTGCTGCACCTTATTATCATTCCCTAACTCTGCACATATGGTCATCTTCCATTCTTCTAACTGGTTCCAGGGCCCTGGAATTCAGCATGACCCCTGAGGGCTATTCTAATGCAATCAGTAGGAATACTATATCCAGGGCCAGTCCAAAATCAAAGGCCTGGCCAAAGCCCAGGATAAATTACAGCTGTTATAAAGAAATCACCTTTTCACCTTGGCCCTCATATTCTTTCAGTTTACAGTCATAACTCAGCAAGGCCAGCAACATTTGTCATTAATAAACCTGGTTGGATAAACAAGACTGATGGATTAACAAGTCACATGTAAAGAAATCTGAGAAAGGGAAAAGCTTTAGACAGGAGGTAAGGATAAGCTGATTTCTTTTTTCTCTCAGGTATGAGAAAAATTGACACATTTTTCCATCTCTTTTGCTGTACATTATGTTCTCCTGCAGCATGTGCTGACATGAGTGACAGCTCTGAGTACAGTAAGCCTGAACAGTTTCTGAAGAGAAGACACAGCCCTGGCCTGTGGCATTTGGGATTTTAGGATGCCTGGGTGACCACATGATCTACCAGCCTGGTGTCATCAGACACCTTGGTTTCACTAACCTAGGGACGTCTTTTCAATATTTATCGTTTATCCTACTTGGACACCGCTGTTTTCATTCAAACAAAACCCTTTTGTGATTTTAAGTGAGAGGAAAAGATATCTGACTCAAAAAGATACAGAGCCAATTAAGCCGCTCATTTTAAAGAAACAAATTATAGAAACACCTTGCACAAAAGTAATGTCATTAAGAATGTTAAACTGAGTTGTTCCCAGATGTACAGTTCTCCCACTTGGACACTACATGATTTTCCATTAATGAAACAAATATTCCATGGAGAGAATGGAATGCTGGAATGGGAAGGGTTAAAAAAGAGCTCTCAGAGACCTGTGAGAAAGAGGAAGAGCAGATTATATTCCCTAGCTCTCTCGGGAAAGTCTAGGAAGGTATGATTTTTCTTTATTAATCTCTCTGTGATTTATAGGATCTTGACTTCAAAGTTGGTAAATACCTGTTAAAAACAGGAAGAGCAAACACTGTGAAACACATCCAGTATATTAATAGTTTATATAAACAATATATAGGACTATATTAATTTTTTTTAAAAAATCTGAACTGTACAGCAACAACAAATCTCCACTAATGATCTCAGATCAAAAATCCTGCCCAGTGCTACTCTGAGAGAACACAGCAAGGGACAAGACAGTTCACTTGGCTCTAAGAAAGTGATGTCCAGGTGTTCAGTGATGTTTGCATTGAAATTCAAACTGATGGAGAAGTCTGTAATCTCTCTATTTTTGTTTCTGACACAATTTGGTCTAATTAGTCCTAATTTGCCACTGGGGGTAGTGCTCTCCAGGCAGGGAGGGAGGGTGGGCTGGAGGGAGCTGAGAATGAATATGCAAACACCCCTTTTAGAGGCTCCAAACAATATCCGGGGGAAAAATAATTTATTACGTTTCGGAGGGGTGTTTTTTTAAACTATTTGGCCTTAAACTGTCTTCATGTGGCCATCAGCTGTTTACTCTGCAAACATCCCCACCCAGCCAGCACAATGCGGCAGCTGCGCTGCACCTTTTGTGCTTTCCATTTAAAGCCTTTGGGTTGATAGTTCACATTAACATGGAGAGAAATATACAACTCGCGAGTTTGAAAAGCAGTTTTTACTCATAAAAACCTTTGATAGTTTAGCCATCTGGTCAGAGTGAAAGAAGCTCATAAAAGAGGCCCAAATAGGGTCAAAGGTCTCTTGCTACGTGGGTCAAGGGGGCCGAGGAGGGTTTGCTGTAGTGGACTTTACTAAAAACTTGTCAGTGAGGATCTTTGACAAATTATGGCACATTCCACGGCTTTTTGGGCAAGTATTTGATTACAGTGCGCAGGAATGTTGTTGATATTTGCAAGCTTTAAGGAAAAAGGCGTTTAAATCAGAAGCTGGAAAGGGCCTTTCGGAACCATGTGAACATGCGCAGGGAGGATTTTTATTTTGCTCTGCTTTAATTTTTTTCCTTTCCTTTTTTTTTTTTTTTTCCAGTATAAAAAGATTCAGGGGGAAACAAAACAAAAACCTCTCTACTGCAGAAAGCACAAAGGCTCTGACCTTTGATTCAGGTCATTTATTCTTTTAAATGGTCACAAATTATAAACCATCCAATTACTCTTTTTTTCCCCCTCCAACCTTGGGTAAGTGACAAAGCAATAAACAAAATGGGGGGAAAGAAAGTTAAACATCTCCCTTATTTTTCTGGTTTGTTCTTATCAACCTAAGCTAATTACACTGCTTTTATTTAGAAGAGGTTGTTATGAAAAGTAACAGGATTTGAGCAGACTGAAAGCAATTTTCTTGTAAAGGTTCAGAAGAAAGCAGAGGAAATAACATTTTTATGAGGTGTTTCATGGCACAGCATTATAATAAGTCATAGTACAGTAGTCATGGCTTAAGGGACAAGGCTACATCACTAAAACCCACAAAAATGGTTGTTTTGAAAGTTTTGAGTTGTTCTTTCATCCTGAGGGAGGGGGAAAAGCAGCAGAGAAATGAGTCAGTTAAAACTGTATACTTAAAATATACAACACTGACGTTCCTTAGCAGAAATCCACCGATTTCAGCTTAATCCAGCTTCCAATTGTGCACACGCCATGGACTGTGGCCTCAGAAAACTGGATGCACATTCATTTCACTTGGAGCAAAACCTGCATGGCATTTTCTGAAGACTGACCTCAGTCGGGGGAGGGGGGAAGTCAGGACTATTGTGACTTATTAAAACTTGCCTGGCTGGGCTGACGGTTTGAAAAGCATTTTGCAAGTTCTCGATTTAAAGGTACTTTGTTGTTTTGAAGGTGGACGGGGCAGTTTACAGCTGCTGTGAGCGTGGAGGGGCTCAGTGTTGCAAAAGCTGTTCTTTCTGTGCATGCACACAAAGCAGGGCTGTGCTGCTCCCTCCTTGGGACAGCTGGGCTCAGACTCTGACCTGAAAACAGGGAGACATCAGAGCTGCGAGTGCAAAACAAAAATGCAGGATTACACCAAAGCAAATAAAGATATGCATCAGTCTGTTGTCACCTGACTGTTTTTTAACAAACATAAATCAGCTTTAATAAGTTGGATTAGTCGTTGTGTTTTCTTTTAAAGGAACTCTGATTTCTGTACCTACTGCTGACCCTGAAACGTCTGTGTGTCATACAAACACACCAATTTATCTGACTTCTGCATATCCATATATCTCCTACCTCCTGGCTGGAATTTATTTTGCATGGAGATTCTCAGGGGATGTAAATCAGCAAAGGCCCGTTGATTTAAGCAGATCCTGGCTGATGTGTCCACAGAGGTTCTGGCCCAGGGTGTTTATACTGCCTCTAAATAAATAAATAAGAAGCATTAAGAGGTCATTATGTTTAGAGTGCAGCTCTGCTCCCAAGCAGGTTACAGTGGGACAGTTAAACAGAAACCTGGGCTTGTTAACTACCCCTTAGCAGACTATAAAATAAATAAACTTGTCCAGTACTCATCATGATCACTGGGGAGGGCATTGGCTTTCTGAAATTAAGAAAGGAATAAAAAAAAATGTGGGAGGGCAAAGCCCCAAAGTGCTGAGGGTGTGGAATAGTCCTGAGCTGAGCACAGGAGCAAAACAATCCTCCCACAGCAGAGAGCAGTTGGGCTCTCAGGACAGTGTTTTGTCCTGACTGACAAGCACATTGCTGCCTCATCCTGCTGCAGGAAAGGAAAACCTTGTCCTGCAGACCTGCTGGAGGCCATGGGCTGGAGAAGACATTGCCTGTTCTCATGCTGGTGCTTGTTTGCTCAACTCATGTATCGAGTTGCACTGGGAAGAAATTGCCTTTCTTAAACCTAGAGAAGGTAACCAGCAAATGCTCTTCTTATTCATCTCTCTAATCCCTAAATCCTACTAAACTATTTGCCTCAGTAATATCCTACTGCAGTAAATTCCATGGGTTAATCATACACCAAACACGAGATTATTTGCTTGTATCCATTTTTGCTGATTCATAAAGTGACTTTTTAGATTGGTCTGCTACTTAGCTTTAATCATCAGACTCCTGGGGATGGCTGGTGGTCCCTGAGTTCTCCCAGACCTCATGGCCAAACCCACAGGCAGGACTGGCTGAGGCACAATCACCAGGACAAGGCAGATGTGCTGTAATTCCTCCTGAGGACGAAAGTTGGTTTCTGTCACTGAAATTCCTCAGAGATCCATTCAGCTAATGTGGGACATCAGTTGCCCTTTGATGACAGAGCCCATGGAGCCTATATGTGCCAGCAGCTGCTCTTTAATTATAACATTACCCCGGGACCTATGGGGACAAGCAGTTGCAGAGTATATGTGGGTCAGTAGCTGATGAAGCTGAAATTTATCATCGGAATGATGCCCAAGTGCTTTACAAAGCAGGAGAATGATTAAGTATGAAGGTAGCGCTAAGCAAGTTTTAAAGATTAAGCTCAGATGAGAGGTATTTAAACTCAGCTAATGATGTGAAAGCAATGGACAGTACTCCTGGTAAGATGTTAAAGGTTAGAAATACAAGGTTTTACAATAGAGAGGCACCTCTCGGCTCAGGAAAGCCTCTCTGCAGTCAGCAAGAGACCAAATCAACTCTCAGTCACACTGGCTTAAATCACAAAGTTACTCCCAGTCATTCCTGTGTGAGGGAAGCTGAACTGAGCACTTTTCACTTGTTCTCCCCTTCGGTTCGTTCTGTCTCATTAGCATATGCAGATTATCCTGTTTTACAGCATCTTCTACCAGACATGGGGATAAAACAAGCACTGTATGGATATTTAGGTAAATACTCTGTGTCTGCCGTCGGGAAATTGAAATTGAAATTGAGAGAAGACCTGTAGTCCCAGACACATCACAGAATTGGGTTCTACATCCCAGACCTAAAGCTGCCCTGACTGACAGAGCTCAGACTCCTTCCCTTTAGAGAGCCAGAGATCCCCAGGTCTGTGCTGGTTGAATTTCACCTGGGGTGATGATTTTCCCAGTCATACTCTGCCCTGAGCACACCCTGCAGTTCTCTTTTTGAGACTGTCATTTCCTACAAGAAAAAAAAAAAAACCAACAAAAACCCATACCAAAACTTAAACTGACAGGTGAAAGGAGGGTGCAAGGTGGACTTACTGTATTTCAATCACCTCTGGACAGCCTCATTTTTACATGACAGCTCAGGTTAAGAGACTTCTCTGATAAATACAACAGGAAACACACAACAAGAGGGTTGAGTCATCCAATTGAAATATTTCTTCTCAAGACCAGTTTGATACAAACGATATTCCTGAATATCTGCACCGCAGAATAGCTGTTATTTTTAGGTGACTGACACAAGCAATCCCATGACCAGTGATTTTTTTTTTTTTTAAACAAACTCTAACCCATCTGTTGCTCAGTTATCAACTGGTTTTGTACTTCACCTGGTGGTTAACATTGGACACCTCCTTAAAAGTACTTCCTATTCATAAAATTGCACAGACTGTAACATGAGAATCGTGACTCTTTAGCTGCTATTACCACTCAATTTACACTTCTTGGTTTGTACTGTTGCCTTTTGAATCAGGATTTTAGATTATCACCTTTCCAGCACAATAAACAAAACACGGGTGCAGTGATGAACTTATCAATCTCCATTAATTATATCAGCAATGTGGTGAAATCATCTATTCTGTCATCTCTGGAATATTGCTTGGCTTCAGGTTTGGCTCTCTCAATCCGATTTGTAGATACTTATTCTTGCACTCGTGACCTCCTGATTGGATTATTGGAATTCTTTGCTGACAGCTCTTCCTGATAAGGCCCGCACAGGATTCAATTAATCCAAATGCAGTAGTGAAGAAATTCTGTTAAACAACTGTTCCCCTCTGGTGATGTGTATAACCCTTGAGTAGCTGTGCTGAGCAGCTCAGAGAGCCCAGAGTGTCTCAGGAGCAGCAAACATCTCTCTGCCCATGCCCAGCTGTTTCAGGAACCTCTTTCCAACATGTGTCTGTTCTGGGTGCTCTCAGCCTCTTTATCTACTCATCTTCCATTTACTATGCCTTAAGAACTGAAATATTGTCATCCTCAGTACCACTCTGTGGTTAAGGTATAAAGCTCCCCCTTCCTATTTTACAGTGTGGCACTCAGCTCTGGAGTCTATAAAGTTGAGTTTCCATGAGACCCTGAGGAGCATCACAATTTTCCATCCCTCCCTGTGGGCAGCTGAGATCACTGTGGTTTTCCCACTGGTCATGTCTTTGAAAGAAGGAAGGAGGAGAAATCCTCCAGAAAAAAATCACTTCCAGCTTTGAGGGCAGTATTTATTTGGACCTTTAGCTTTAAATAAAGAGAAGAGTCTGGGTGACACCTGCCTTTGCACAGAACGTGGCTGATTTCCCTGGGATGGCAGATGAAGCTTAATACTTTCCTATCACAATTTCAACCTGACGGACACCAGAGAGCCAGAAAAAGTATTTTTGCTCTTTTTGCACAGAACATTGATAACATTTACTAGCAAAACATTACCTGGTTTAAAAGATATGGCTTTTAACTGATCTAAACCAGAATTAGATCTCCTTGGTTGTCTTTTCAGGACACAGAGGGCTGCAGAACCTGGCAAGGCAAACCACTGCTTCCATTTGTGAGACAAAGAGGAGAAGCTGCAGGTTATCCACACAAGAAGCTGCAGATTATCCACACCACGTGTCCACACATCCTGCTCACACACAACCTGTGCAAATATCTTTAAAAGTCCAGAGCCCACAGCGTGTGTGGGAGGGATGAGGGGACCCTCATGAATCTTCCCAGTAAATCCTGGAGCTTATGGAATATTTATCGAAACTGAGCAGCTGTTTCGCCAAGGGTTTATAACAGAATTTAGGTAACTTCCAAAATTGAGGAGGGGCCTAATGAAGTTCACATGAGGAATTTGTTGGTGCTGTTCAGGAACGTTGTCTGGCACAGAGTTCAAGGGTCCTGGACTAATGATATTTAGCGAAATGAACATTTCCCTGCAAATTTCACTGAGTGTGTCTCACAGCACAGAAAAGCAAGCAAGCTGAGGGTAATGGAAACCAAAGCCAGAGATCGAACAGGGGTTGGGAGGAGCTCTGGAGGTGAGCCAGGGCAGCCCCCTGCCCTGGCAGTGCCACAGGGCTGTGCCAGGTGGCTTTATCTCCAGAGAACCAGGATGGATGTGCCAACACCCACTGCAGCACTTTTATATCATCACCTCTTTTTCTCCAAGTAAGATGTTCCCAGCCAGTGGATTATAAATGCCATGCTTCATTACATTTTAAACAATAAAAATGAATGACCCATCTCCAGCTAGTGTCATATTTCTGGAAGGGAGGATAACCTGGGTGGTTAGGAACATGTCCTAAATCTATCTGCTCCATTAACCTTTGGAAGTTGGAGCAGCTCGGAGGTTTGAGAAGCAATTAATATCTCACAGGCAACAACATTCTTGAATGGATGACCCAGGATTTCAGTTACACCTGAGCAGAAAGTAATACCTCAGCAAGCTCTCACAAAGGAAAAAACCTCATTTGAAAGTGCAGTGAGAGGTCATAAAAATCGTGGATTACTTTAGTTAGTCATTTGTAACAGGTAAATGCATGAGTATAACTTCCTGGAGTGGGGGGAAAGGTCTTTATGATTTTTCCAGGGTTATGAATACATAAATAACAATGGTCACTTAAGAAGGACAGAAGCTTTGGGATTAACCTTTCTACACATTTCTAAGTAACCTGTTGACCCAGCAAAGGATTTTTTTCTTGTTTGCTCTCCACATCAATCATATCTATAGGAGATGTAAACATGTCACCATCCAGCTCAAAATGAAAACTAGAAAATAATCACACGACCTTTACAATTAGTTGTTTACACTCAAGCTGCCTTTGGGTCAATGCATTACCACAAGAGCTCTTGTGTAAGAAATGAGCACTTTTAGCTCTGGCATGTATTTCTCCCAGTTCAGCCCCAATCCATTGCCCACAGCACGTTTACAGTGACCCCAAATCCCCTCCCCAGCACAGCTGCTCCATCAGGATGGTGTCAGATGTTGGTCTCTCCAGGCAGGGGTGTTCCCCAGGAGGTGACATCCCCTGCAAGGACATCTTCCTCTACCCAGTCTGGGGCTGGGCACTGCCAGCCTGGGCACTTGGGTCATTAACAGCAGGCCTGAACCCCAGTGAAACCCAGAAATGTGAGATTAGATATGTTCTCCTGGGCTTGGCAGTGGATATTTGTCTTTAGACTCTCCAACACACAAGTTTGCCCGGGGAGAGGAGAGGCCCAGACTCAGGCTGTCCTTCCCTCCCGTGTCCAGAGCTGACAGATAACTTGCAGAGCTTTCCAACACCAAAATAACATGATGTGTCCAAAGTGGCCAAATCCCACCACTCGCCCAGCAGCCCATAAGACAACACCAACTCCTGCTGGCAATGGGGTGACCTTTGTTGAGTACCAACTATTGAGTAAGAACTAATTAAAGTGTCTCAGCTCAGACACTGCCTCACCCGGGAGAGTTCTGCTCATGGCTCATTTGTAAACACAGCTATTATTTATAAACTGTGACTCAGATGGAGGCACACAAAAAGCTCTGCACTGGTGCTTTATAGAGCCTTCCTCTAGTAAATAACCAGTGAACTAGGTTTGTTGATCTGAAAAGAAAATCGACTCCAGACCAATGGCTCCATCCTAATCACAAAGAGTACATTAATCTCTTAATAACGTGTCAGGCCTCCTTTAGAGTAATTCTGCCTTTTTCCACAAGCTTTTTCCATGCAAGGGATTCTTTCTGGGTTCAGCTTGTTCTGGTTTTGTGCCTTTACAAGGTAGGCATCCAATTAATGTGCTCAAACAGTGAAACCAGACTGTGAGCTCTACCAGACACTGGCCCAGGCTGAAAGAAAAACCACCCAACAACTCTACTGCAATGGCATCACAGAAATGCAGCATCTGCTTTACACTCAGCTTTATCCAAGAGCAGGCACAGCATCTGGCATGAAAAAAAGCATCAAACACCAAATTGTGCCTTCAATTTGCACTGGCATTGTCCATGAATACATAAGGAAATAAATCCATCAAACCCTAATTACCAAATAAGCAGTGCCACCACTGCTGCCTGCAGTAAATGCACATCCAGATCCAAAGTAATCCAAATGGAGACTCCAGAAATATAAACTGACAGTTTGCAAGTGCGTGATTTCACAGTGCAAAGACATTTGCAATGTTTAACTGAATTATTTTCGATCAAAATACTCAAATATCACCTACAAGTATCAGTTTGGCACACATGGCATAGCACAGCTGAGCCTGAGTGCCACTCAAGAGTTATGTTTCTATTTGGAGAAGAAAACCAAAGAGACATAAACATATAAATAAGATTAGTTGTTCTTCTGTAAAGGGTGGCTAAGCACTGGCATCAGAGATACTCTCAGATTTCTTCCTTTCAACCCCAAAAGCTTTATTTAAAGCAGCCTCTGAGCTCTTTGCAATCTTTGGTGGCTTTTAGCCTCATTCTAGGAAAGCAAAAGGAGCCACAGCTTCTGCTTGGGGGGAGGAGACTGAGGCTCCCCATGGCTGAGCAAGGTGCCCAAGGTCAAACAAGAAGTCTGCAGCCAAGATTTGCTTCAGACTTATAAATGCAAATAAAAATCATCAGACCTTGAGACAATTTAATTTCTGCCATTCGCCATCCCCACCAACACCACTGGGCTGTGCTGAGGCAAACTAAAGATCTGTCTCTCCCCGTATGTGAGAGCAAGGAAATGGTGCAGAGAAACTCAGTATTAACTCCTGTGTTGAAGAGAGGTAAAATGTGGCGGTGAATGTCTTGTTGCTTCTTTTCCTGGAGGAACACAAATCCCTCCCACTCTTCATAAGGTGAAATTATTTGTCTGTTTGCTCTAATAAAGAACTTTCAGGCCTTTCCCACCACACACCTTTTCCACATCCCTCCAGCAGGAGGAAAAGTGCAAGAATTAGCAACACAGAAAATCGGCAATGCCTTCAGGTTAAAACAACATGGGATTTCCCAGGCATTTAGGATTTACATTCAACTGCAAGTGGAAAATTATTTCAATCTAGCCCATCAAGACCCAAACGAATCCTTTATCATGGACACATTTCAAGGGGAGCAGTGAGATGGAGCACACAGACTAATGAGCTAAAATTCATCCCAGAGGAGGGAAACACCCCAACTCCTTGCTTTGAGAGGCCAAGACTGGATTCCTGATTAATACAGGAGATGCTTTTATTAATGTCCAGAGAGCAGCTGAAGTGGGGCAATAATTGGCAGGGAATGACCTTGGGCTAATTTGAACAATCCAAATCCAAAGGAAACTTGTGCTTTCATGGAGCACCTCTCTCTATTCACATTCCTCTATCCCAGGCACAGTTTTGTTCGGTGGTTTTCATTTTTTTAAATTCTGGGGTTTTTTTTGTGGGGGGAAAACCCATACTCTGAAAGGATTTGAGGTTTTGATGTTATTGTTTATCTCTAAAAACAAACTTTTGAGTCTTGTTCCCCCCCCCATACACACATTGCCAAAAGTTCCCACAAGTTAAATGACAGAATTGTCTTCAAATGGCCACAGCACCAAAGCTTACTGCTAATGAGTTGCAGATCTGCATCATAATTGAACATCCAGATTTCCACTTACAAAAGAAGGATGTGGTCAACAAGAACAAATAACATTAGAGAGCCAAAAAAGTAATAATTAAGAAGAAATTTGTGGAGCCCAGAGTACAGTAAGTGACATAAATATCATTTTAATTGCTGAAGACACGACTCGTGAAAAGACTAATCAATATGGGCAATGCTTCATTCTTTGTCTGACTCCAGTAATGATAGGTGGAAATATCAGCTTTAATTGTACAATCCCCGGGAAATACTCATGCAGGCTTTTCCACGCTTCTCTCCCCTTTTAAAAAGCAGAGAACTCGGGGAGGTTTTCCCTCCCCAGCAGCAATAAAGCCCAACAGGCACACAAAGGGCACCAGGAGAAAAATGACACAAATAAAGGGCAGCGGGAGAAAAATGACACAACTAAAGCGGCAGAGCTGGGGTGATGTCTGTGTTTCATGTTAACAAACTCCCTGCCCTGCTGCGGCCCCCATAATGCTCTATCCCAGCCTCTGCCAGGGGCCCATGCTGGGTGCCTAATTAAAACAATTACAAAGACAAAGGAGGTATCAATAGCATTCCAAGCAGCAAACAAAGAGATAAAGTAGTGAAGGTTTAAATCATCAATGGCTGATCTCTCCAGGATAGTTTTGATGTGGGGACCACATCCCCAACTCTCTCTGTCCCCTCTCAAATCAGGGAGCTGCCTGCTTCATTTTAGGCTATTTCATCACAAAAGGTGCTCTAAAATAGTTTCTAAAACTGTGCTCAAGTAAGGCTTTGCTGTTTGGAAGTTTCTGTCTTGTAAACTTGGGATAGTTTTGTGTTGGGATTTACAAGATTATTTGTTTAAAGCTCACTGAGGAGATTACAGCTTTTATCCATAACTCCCATCTCTTCTCCAGCAGCAATTACAGGCATAAAATAGAAATGCTTCAGTTTTAATTCCAGGTTTTCACAGGCAGGGAGGATAAACATATATCAGGGAGGGAATCAATAGGAGGAGAATAGATGGCTGCATAAATTAGGCAAGTCTCTCAGATTCTGTTAAAGATTTCCCCCAAGGTTTTGATAAAGACAGTTCCACAGAGCAGTCTATATATAGAAAAATGGTAAGCAAGCCTCAAGTGTTTGTAAGCCGGGCTGGAGTAATACTTTAGACAAACATGCTTACCTTGAGTGAGGAGAGTAAACAGTGACAGTTGTTTTTCTCATACACCAAATTAAAGGCTTCTCCAAAAGGGCTGTTCTGTTCCATTTCATATTATCTATATGCCCCAGCACAAAATGTTACTTTACAGAAAACCTCTTTTCAACAGAAAGCTTTTTGGGAGCCTTTAGTGTACTGAATTCATTATCTCCAGGCTAGTTTACCCAAGGCTTACTCCAAACTGTAGAGCAGCCCTGGGTTTGTGTGGGCAAAAAGTTATGTGAGTTTCCAGGGCTTTTTCATTTGCTAAATTAATCAGAGGAAAGCAAAGAGCAGGGCTGGGTGTGGCAGCTCTGTAAATGCATTCTGACTTCCACTCAGCTGTTCTTTTAATCATTAGGATAAAGAGCCAAAAACTCCAATTAGCCAACGAGAAACCTGGAGGGGCAATGGCAGCTTTTTGTGATTGTTCCCTCTGATGGCAGAAAAGTGATTGGGGATGCAGTAGTTAGGGAGAGATCAGCAGCTGAAATAAATCAGTACGTAAACTGTTAAAATGGAAAACTACAAGCATGGATTCTTTTTTCAGAACTGTCCCTTCAAAAATGTCTTTAATGAACTCGGAATTAAAAGCTGCATTCAAGTGTCTACATAAACGTGCAGTTTCCCTCCAAACTACTCCTGCAACTGTTATTAGGAAAACACAAACACTCTACCCATGTTTGAGAAATTAAAGACTAAGGGTGGTAGAAGAGGAGCTCTGTTTTTAATGGATTCTAACAATGCTGTAGACAGCCTGAGAAAAACATGATTCTTTGTGAAATATGATGGCAAATCTGATTTTCCCTGCAGGTTTCATTTGAGTGCATTTATATGTGCAATTCTTTACTGATGCTGATGGATCCCCATAACAGGAAAGAATGGACAGAATGTAGTTTTATAGCTTATTAAACATAGTTTTACGTGGGGAAGATTATTGGGTTCATAGCCTCAGAATGCCAGAATGTAATGGAAGCAAAAACCCCTCTGAATTAGACTCTCACAATTTCTTTTGAGAGAACTGAATGACAGGAAAGATCTATGTGATTTTTTAAACACGTCCTAAACTTAGTATGACATTCTGAAGAGGTTTCAAGAAATGATTGCTGTTATTGCTCTTTCATAGCAAAAGCTCCATGAATCCTCTGATTTCTGCTGGGAGATTTCATGCTAATTTTGTAGTAACTTCTACCTGAGCAGGATCTGAATAACCTGAGGATTTCATAAATGAAAGCCACCCAAACATCAGAAGGATTAGGCTGACACTAAACATTTAACTGCTCTGCCAAACAGAAAGAACACATTAATCCAAACACAGAAACAGAAGTAAACGATGGATTATTTTAAAACCTCAGAAGTTTCCTCCCTGAAATGAGCCCAATTTGCTATCTGGAATCCAAACCCCAGCAAAACTGGCACCGGTTGGGTTTTACAGCAACTACCCTGCACAGGTGCAAGCCAACCTCCTTCCAGATGTGCACTGGGATTGTCACACAAGGTGGGCACTGGGTAGAGTCTGACAGCAGCAGAGGACTTCAGTCATTCCTGCTGGTTCTGTGCCTCAGCTATCTCAGGAGGGAGAGCAGACAATGCTTTCCTCACCTTCCGGGGGTGTGAAGGTGCCTTGGAGCCCCAGAGCTCCCAGATGGTTTGAAAATTCCACTGGGAGTTGTGGATTTGCCTCCATGAGCACTTTGAGCTCCTCCAGCACTGCTGCCTCCCGACATGGATCTGCTCAGTCCATAGTCCATAGCAGGAACAAGAGGCAGATCAGGTTTAGGAGGAAACATCAGGTCACTGAATCAAAGTAAAGAGGGACAAGAAGGAAGATTTGCTGGCCATGTGCGTGCTGGATGTTAAACCCATTGCTTCCACAGCAAAATATTCCTCTGTACAGTCCCCTGTGTTTTCTCTCTCGTCCCAAGTTTTATTAAGCCTCCATTTCAGCTGTAACAAGGGAACTGGGAATTCGTTTTCTGAGCTGGAAGTTGCAGTTATTGGCAAAATTACATCACACAGCTTCTGAAGAGGCTCCAGCCACTCCATTTGCTGAGAACACCAAAACTTGTCCCTGATTTTTATTAACCAGTGCAATTGCTTTTAACACATGAGGGAGAAAGACAAGGACCTTAAGCCCTGTTTGTATAATAATGGCAACACTGTGGTTACTCTTGGGGCTAACTCTTGAAACATCCCATCTTTTGTCTCTGGCCACATGAAGCAGAGCAGCTTCATAATCCTTGCTGCTCTGCACCACTCACAATGCTGCTCTGCACCACTCGGCTTGCCCACTGTCTCAGCTCTTGCCAAGCTTTTCAGCAGCAATCTTTCCCAAGGCTGGGAACCCCCTTTTTCCTAGACCAAGGCATTTGGGATTTCCACCCCAGGTGAGCACAGGTAGGTGCTGCTGCCTCCTCAAGGCATTCAGGGTGTCCTAAAGTTGTCCTCAGTGCTTCCCCTGGATGGATTTGGTGTTCCAAGCCCAGAACAGCCTTTATCACCATCCTGTCATGGGCTGTGAGTTTGCTCCTTGCAAACCTCATGCCAGAGCATCACTCTAACAGCCCTGGGGAGGAGGATTGGATCTGCCTGAACACCCCAAATCCCTTTTCCTTACAATTCCAGAGCTGTGTGTAGTCCTGATAGAGTGACACATTTTCTCACTGTGTAACTGCTGTTCCTCACAGCGAGAAGTGTTTAGCAGGGTCTGTCTTGGATCATTTCAAAACTCAGAGCTTCCCCCAGCAGAATTTCTGGCAGAAACAAAACTAAAATTGCTAAATACCAGAAGAACTTAAGCTGCCGTATTTTGACAATTCTAACAGATACAATATTAAAAATTCCCTAAGAAATAATTCCTTCTGCTTTTAATATTAGCTTCAGTTAGAGACCTTTTCTATTTAATCAACCTGCTTAAAATTCTTGCCTCCAGCAGGAAAGAATCTCAATCACAGGGAGACAAACATTCATTAAGCCTTGCACAATAAACCTGCTCTGGAGCTGAAGTGCTATTAATATCATTTTACAGAAAGAGGAAATGGAAGAATAGTGAGATGGGAGTAACTTGCTTGGGGTCACAAAAAGGTTCATGGAGCCATGGTAGAGTAGTAAACCTTGAATCAGAGCTCTCAGCTCTACCCCAGAGCCAGCACAGCCTCACTGAGCTCTTCCACTGCCTGCTGTTTACCATCCATGACTTGTTTTATTTTAAAGCCATAAATTTTATAAGACGTGAATCCATTGTTTTCTTGAGGATCTAAACATTTAACACCAATGCTTTAAAGTTTCACTCCGCAACACAACAGTAATTCTTTTTATCCTCACTTATATTCCTAATTAATGAGCACTATTAACAAGGTGTCCAGTTCCCCCTCACTGGCCAGAATCTCTCCCCCAGTAAAGATAATTCTGAGCAATCTGACAGCCAGCAGCTTTTCCTGGCCTGGAAATCCTGCCAGGACAAATGAGATGTGAATCTCAGCAGGTGAAAAAGGACAACTCCTGAGCTGAGGGATGATGGCTCTGTCGGTGGCACTTGTGTCACCTTAGCTGCTGGCTTGACTCCTGGTTGTGCTGCTGGGAATGTGCTGTGCAGGAGCAACAGATGGCTCTTGCAACAGCCTCCAGTTAAAATAATTTTACTGGTAAGGAAGTAAAATGCAGACCAGAGCCCAATTAAGCAGTGGTAAAATTATAACGGAAAAAAAAAGTTTCTGTGAGAGAGGATGGAGGAGCTGGCACAATAGGAAAAAAAAGATCCCACAGTAACGGATGTGATGGGTTTTGTCACAGATTTGTACTTCAGAAAAATGTGCTTTAATGTGAATTTAGGCATTGATTTTATTCATATAATGAGATATAGCTATGGAGTTGTTCCTACTATCTTTTAGTGGCTGGGCAGGAAACAGAGCAAGGAGAGCTCAAATGGCAATATCTGACAATATTTTAAAAATAACAATTTTATTAATATAAATATTTTATATTTTCATAGATTTAAAATATTTAAATACAAATTTGCATTTCTGTAGCTAACAACTGTAAATATGGGCAAAGGAAGAAGATCTTTTCTAGTTTAACCTTTATTCCTTGCCAGATGCTCAGGGGACATGCAGCATCTCTTAATGCACTGGAGTAGAAATTCCACATTCAATTCTATTCACTGGAGTGCCCAAGGATTTGCTCAAGAAAAGAGAGTTCTGGCACTGATCCCAGCTCTATGGATGTCAGGATGACATCTTTGCCATCCATGCCCTGGCTTTGCACAGTCATATCCCACTGAAATGCAAAATAAAACACGAATGAACACTTTTAAAGCAGATTTTACCACAGGTGTGGCAGTGCCCGGCCCTGCAGTCAGTTACAGCAGTTTGGTGGATGAGAAATAAGGTTGCACCAGACTTTTTGTGACTCCTCAAGGTTATCAGGCCCCAGGAGCTGCAAGGACCTGCCCTGGAGCAGGGATAGCCCAACCCTTCCCCGGGTCCAGCTTCATGCACCCCACTCAGTGCTGATCCCAGCACATCCAAACCCATCCCAGCCCAAGGAAATGTGTTCCAGCAAGGATTCAGCTCTGCTCGAGCAGGAGGGAACAAGGACATCCCTGGAACAAGCTGAGCCCACAGGTGGTTCAGCAGCTCAGCACAAGGTGTGGGGAGAGCATGGAGTGGGGAAACCTGGAAAAACAACAGGTTTGGAGAAGAGAGGAGTGAAACCCACGGAGATACTCAGCTAACCCTCCCGGGAAAGGTGCTCAGCCCTGCCTGGGGCTGTTAGTGCAGCACAAGCAGCAGCAGCAGCCAGAGCCCAACTCCATCCCAGCAGCTCTCCTTCTCTCCGGCCAATTCCCAGGGCTGGCTCAGCCGTGCCTGCAGAAAGAAATGGAAACGAAAGGGACTTTTAGCGAGCTAATTAATGCCTGCAAGAGCAGCCAATTGCCATCAGCACCTTGTCTGTCACTCCCTGTAGGAGGGGGAGATGCGTTAAAAATAACAGGCTATTTCCGCTGCTCCAGCCCTGCTGCAAGCAGGCAGGGACAGCCAAGGCCAAGTCAGGCAGTGACATCTTAAGGCTACTCCCAGAACTGGCTGGGGACTTTATGGGATGGATTTTGTGTTACACAGCAGAAGGATCAGCATGGTGCTGTTCATCACCAGAGAGCTCAGCCAGAAACACCTGGGCGCTGCTGGGTGATGTGCTGGTTACCCAGAGAATGGGACAAAATGTGCAGCTCACAAAGAAAGTTCAACTGGTTTTAAAATAATAATTAAAAAAAAAATTAAAAAACCCCAACTATTAACAGTCTTCCCACTTGAAAACTCAAAAGCAGTGAGTCTAAAGTAAGCAGCATGGGTGAAAGAAGGGAGTGTCTGAGACATGTCTTGTCTTTCCAGGCAGTGATTGCAAAGCCCAGCTCCAGGCTGCTGCATCTAACTGTGCTGTGGACCAGTGCAGAGAGAGAAACTTCCCAAGGGTGACTCAAAGCTGATGCTGCTCTGACTCAGCCCTGGAGAAAAGTGCTTCCCGTGCTGATAGAGCAGGCAGGATGGGCTCAGCCAGTCCATTAGGGATGGCCAGCCTTTGTGACTGTCCTCATCACTGGGGATTGCAAGGTTATAAACGGAGTTGGAAAACAAAAATGTTTTCAAAAGATTATTTCTTATACCCTCTATTTGTTCACCACTGAAAAAGCAGTAGGTGCTTTATAAATAGCACAAGGCCACTTTTATCAGCCTGAAGTGATAATCCTGCAAGTTTCCCATCCACATGAGGACTCACTGCTATCAGCCAGGACTAATATTTGGCAGGAGGTTCTATCCCAGAGCCGGGAGGTTCACCCAGGTAGTTCCAAACACTGCTGTCCTGCTCTCTCCTGGAGGCTCTCAAAGCTTGGCCCCATCAGCCTGGCTGGCAGCACAGCACCACAGCTTTGACCACCCAGAATAACATCATTTTCCTTTGGAAGATGGATCAGAGCAGCAGCAGGGCAGCCAATGCTGCATTAATCAACTGCTGATACCAGCCAGGAGGGGAGCAGAGCAGGGAACAGGAGCATCTTACACAGGCATTTCCCCAGGGCTGTCATGGGCTGTAAGGAGCTGGGAGCAGAGGATACACCTGAGAAGATGATTTTGGGGTGGTGGAGCTGCAGTATCTCAAGAGGAGGAAGGGGAAGGTTCTCCACCTGTGGCCTGTTGGCCAAAGCAGCTGGAGGAGGAGCAGCTGGATCATCCTCTGGGCTTGGCCTTCAGCTGAGAATGGTCTGAAAAGAAACCAAAGTACTGAGTGCTCAGCAATTCCCAACATAAACTCACTGATCTCACTCCTGTGGGAATCAGACTACGAGGAGAGGGGGGTCTTCAAAAGTCCCTGTTTATCTCTAATGTGTAACACAGCTACACCTCAGCAAAACAAGCAGGCAGAGCCTTTGGAGAATTCCAGCATTAAATTACTTCCTCCAGTCTCAGCACACCGTAATTTATGTAGGATACAGCTGAGAGGATTCAAAGAGGGAGCTGTCCTGGGGGATGTTTCATTTCCCAGCCTGTGAGTTCACACGCAGGCAGAACAAGCTGCTGAAAAGCAGAGGTTGCCCTCTCTGAACAAAACAGGCTCCACACCTGCTGCCTGAGGACAGCTTTGCTCGTGGCCAGGCAGGGAAGCTTTAGGCACTGTTTTAGATCCATTCCTGACTGCTCTGTGGAAGCAATTTGGATACAGCTTGCTTTCTGTGCTGATATTTCAGGAGTTGAGGTGGGATGAAATGTCTGAGTGGCTCCATCCTGGCAGTAGTCTCACACAAACACGTGCATGGGATTTTGGAATAGCTCATCAGTGGAAAATAGAAGATTTAATACCTTCTAGTGAGACACACCTTCACCTGCCGTGGCAGAGGTGTTTTGGGAGCAGGAGTTCACGAGGGCACATATGAAACCCCTGAACAGCCTTCCTGTGTAAAAGGATTGAACTTGTTCTCAGTGTTTACTAGAGGTTTAATTCCTTATTTGATTGATAAATTCCTACAAGAACCTCCTGCTCTGTGGCAGCCTCAGCTTCTCCCCTGGCATCAGGAAAGGGCTCTGTGAGAGGTGTGCAAGTGCAGACTGCACTGCTGGTTATGTGGCTGATAGATGGAGTTTCTCATCTAAATAACTGAGATGGTTGTTCTTATCAATTTAGCAGCCAAACAACATCCCCCATTTAAAGGTTGATCCCTTAAAGCCATGGCTAGATTTTGTCAGTCAGCCTGTTGGGACCTCTGGCACACAAATGACAAATCACAGTGTTCCCAGAACAGTTGACACACATTTTTAATACATAACTGCTGTTGTTATATATAATCAGAGCTGATAGAGTTCAGCAGAAAAGGCTATTTTAAAGTACCAATAAAACCACTTAGCTTTTACAACACACTGCGTTAACTCCGTTCCCCCCTTCCTCCAAAAAAGCTTTTCTTTTGAACTGAGCAATTTATACATTGGGTCAGTGTTATAAAGTAGGTATTTATAGCAGATTTCAATGGAGTGGGAGCTGGAATAAAGGCAGCTTGCTTTTAAATGCAGCACGGAGGCACCTTTGCATTGATAAGATTATCAGCTGTTTGTCCATAGGAGATGATGTGCTCACCAGGGGCCTCACGTTCTCCTTCTGCATCTGTAACCACATTTATTTGCTTTTCCAACAAATCACTTCTGCTGCCATTTTTCTTAGATTCATTCAGTGTAAACTGAGCAACTCGTTTAACGACCAGGAGCCGAACTGAAGAATTTAGCTGATAACACCACGATGTCTTTTTAATTGAATCCTTTTCTTCCCCAAGCCCACAATAAATGCATCACCAGGCCAGTGATAAAAGCAGCTCTGAGCTGTATAAGCACTGTAAGATGATCACATAAGCACAGTTGGCCATCACTTGGGCTTTGTTATGCCTCAGTTGGGTTTATCTTGGAAATCAGTTTGGTATTGATGGCATAACTCATCAGCAGGATGCTAAACAGCCCCATAGCCCAAACTGCTCTTGATTGCCTCAGCGGCACCATCCTCCTTCAGAAAAACAGCTCAGAGCAGGACACAGAAAATCCATCAACACCCACATTCTTACCTAGCATGAGTACAATAAATTCTATTCAGTATTTAAATTATATAAAACACTTAAATGTTTACAAAGTAAGAAGTTTTTGGGAAGTCTCCTTCAAGGAAATTCTGTTTTGTAGTTTTCTCCCACTAATAACAATGCAGAAAGAAAAAAAGAGAGGAATGTTCTAAATTTTATGGTGCAGTCTCTGTATCTAGATATGAGCTAAAGTAATGATAGTTTTTGGGATTTAAAGAAATTCACATCTTTATAATGTGGTGAGGCAAAGACCAGAAAACCTTTGATGAAATGGGTTTTCTGCATGAATTAATACTGACTCAATGGCAAGCATATTTGTTTATTTATTAACTTGCTGTTAGCTATGGTAAACTGAATTGTGTGTGTGGCCCAGTTTTTCTCCAAATACAAAGTATTTCTACTTACCAAATACAAAAGCTGAAGGCACACAATGGAGCAGGGCAAATAATAGAAATTTGCACATGCAAATAGACCAATTCTGCATGAATGGGCCAAAGGCTTCTGGAATAAATCTCTGAAAGCTGAACCCAGAGCAGGAGACTGCCAAAAGGTGAAAGAACAAGTAAAGTTTTTTCTTCAGGTCGTTTCTGTTTCCTGTTCCAGTCATATCACAAAGCAGATTTTAAGCAGGGATCTGACCTGAAGTCAATGGAAAGATCACTACAAAGTTCAGTGGCCACATGGATAATTTATTCAGAGCTTAATATAGACAGAAACTTGTATTTCTGCCCATGGATTTTATGGATCCTCCCATGTCATAGCCATGGGATTGATAGCTGGATTTATTATTAAAGACTGACCTACACGGGGAGGAAAAGAGGATTAATTCCAATTGAAATACTTTGCTGCCACTGCTCTGTAGCAGTTGAGGCTCAGAACTGTGCAAAGACCCAGCTGGGTTTTCATCCCTGACTCACTACCTGAGTCCTCCTGGAGGTTTCCCCCAAAATCCTGCAGTCAGCCCTGCCAGGAATGTCCCTCCTCTGCTGCCAGCTCTGCCCATCCCATCCCATCCCAT
>VZRM01006181.1:627558-642999 GCA_013397955.1 Grantiella picta | reverse complement strand
CATCCCATCCCATCCCATCCCATCCCATCCCATCCCATCCCATCCCATCCCATCCCATCCCATCCCATCCCAAACCATCCCAAAGCCTGAGCTCTGCATGGCACAAACCTTCTCCACGTGCCTGATGGGATCTCTGCATCTCCTCATTCTTTGGCTGAATAAGTAAGAAATAGGGGAATGAATTCAGCAGGGATGGAGAAGGATGTCTCAGTTTTTGTCAAAGATGTTTTATGGATTATTATTAATTTGGTATTGGCAGGAGGATATGATTTCACTGGGGGTGATCGTTGTTAATTCATGGTCCTGCCCTGAAGGACAAATAAATAGCAGGTGGGTTTTTGCCAGGGTTTGGTACCGTTTTACCATGATCAATGAGCTGGTCAGCACTCCCGAGGGAGTTTGGGATTTGGTGCAGAGGATTTATAGAGGTGTAGAAGTTAAAAAAAGAATAAGAAGAAAAAGAAAAGATGAAGAAGAAAAAAGAAAAATATAAGCTTAGATGACCTTCACTCCATTGCACAGGACTATTTTGCCACTGGAGTGGAATTTAAACCTAATTTAAAGAAAAGCATTGTCTTCTCCTCTTCCTTCTGTAGATGATTTCAGAAATGCAAAGGAAAATGGCAGCAGAGGACAAGGGCCGTTTTCCCAGAGTGCCAGTCCCTCCTGGGATAAACACCTTCTCTACCATCATCCCCAAATATCCCTAAAACCACTTTCCTATTTCCTTACAGACATTCCTTGCTTGATCTCCTCTTTCTCAATGGGTTCTACACTGAACATTCTCCCTTTTTTCCCCTTATATTCCCTTCCTTTGGAAGTCTGGAAAATTTGGGACTTGTTTGGCCCTGAGGACTACACAGTGAAAATCAGTGGTGAGTCTGTGGCTCTATTTCCATGGCAACGAAGATGAAAAATGAGAAAAAAGGCATCTCCTCACAGCTGCTGAGATGTTGGGGAGCTGAGGAATTCCTCATCCACCTTTTCTCCCAGGGAGAATGGAGTAAGGATCATATCAATCGCTGGTGATTCTTAGGTGTCAAAATTCCGAGCTCACATTCACTGTCCTGGGACAGCTCAGCTGGTGACACCCAGCATGTCACCCTGGTGTCCTCACCTTCCTTGGCCACAGAACTTCCCTGCTGAGGTTTCACCCAAATTCCTTTGTCCAGGTGGGCCCAGCGCTCTGACTCTTCCTCCTGAACCCAAAAGCAGCACAAATGGGATCCTCTGACACTCAACTTTCAGGGCTGCCAGGCAGCTTAGCAATTTATTAATTTTCACTCCCCATCCCCTCCGAAGAGCTTGGTCAAACTGCAACCATTTTCATTTCACTCCAATTGTCCCTGGAGGAGCTGGTGAAAGTTATACCAGCTGTACATTTATTTTCCTGGTTTTACCTCCCTTCCCCCCCCCCATCATCAGTCTGTCAAGGCTATCGAGATTTACATTTAAATGTAAAACTGGACTGTCCACCAAATAGCCTTTGAAGCTATTAGCTGTGAAAGATAATCAATTGGGAATGGGCCCCTGCAGAGCACTTTTCAAGCAGAGTCATCACCAAAAAGCAATTTTGCTGGCCGGCTTTTTTTTTTTTTTTTTTAAAAGGAAAAAAAATCATGAACATCCCCAGCCAATTAAAGTTCTATGAATGGCTGATCTACATGATTTTACAACAAAAGCAAAATTTAACATTGTTAAGGCAAAGTGATTCACAGGATGAGTTCTGAACTTTTTAGGAGGGACTAAGCAGCAAGGATTAGCAATGTTTTAATAATTCTTCAGTAACTGGATGTACTTTGAGAACCAGAACGATCCAAGATGCCCAGAGATGAGAAAAAGTGCTCCTATTTAAGGGAATAAGTCTTACATCATTCCTGTAAAAATTTAAACCCAAGGTACGTTTTTATCACCTCTTTAGCTTCACAACTCTAATGTGGCACCTTACATTGCTGTTTTGCTAAAACTCTGTCACCATTTGTCCCTTGCCTTTATTAGAATGAAAAAGCACGTTTCACAAAGAACTTTAATCTATTAATTATGACTGCTATGCATTATGCAGTTCAGCTTTGTGCATTGCTGTTCTTTTCAATTTTCCTCTGGGCCATCAGGAGATGTGACTATCGCCAGGATCTATCTGGCTATTTGCATCTCACTCATCACTGAGGTATCCAAGTTATTCCCATCCTCACCATATCCTTCTGAGAACACATTACCCTCTCCAGGTGGGGAATTCAGCAGCACAACTCCAGTGAAAATACATAGTACTGACATAACAATTAATTATGGCCAACGACAGGAAGTGCAGACACACTTTGGAAGTTGGGAGCTGTGATCTGTGCTAGGAAAAGGCGTGGGATGAATATTTTTCTTTCAGTCTGACATTAAAGGTGCAAATACAGCAGGCAGAGGGAGGTGATGGCTCAGGGCTGTCCTTGCTCTGCTTCTGCTGGCCCAGGGCTGATGAGCACCCAGGCTGTGTTGGAAAGCAAAATGACAGAAAATTGTCTGCCAGCTCAGAGCAAGAGGGACCAGGCTCAGCCTTTGTTTCAAATGCTGCCAATACAGACAGCACAAAGATTTAGCAGCTTTCCTTCATTTTGAACAACATCCATGAGAAACTCCAGCTGAAAATGTTGGAGGTTTCTCCAAGCCTCTTTTAGGTGTCTGTCACCTCAGGTTTGATAAACTGGAAGACACTGACACTGTTTTTTTCATCCAGGAGCACAAGAAGGCAGAAATGCATCCTTGAGTCTTTCAAATAAAACCAAACCAAAACAAAACAGCCAAACCCAAATACCTCAAAACACTCTCCATGTCCTCAGTTAATAATTTCCCAGGTCACGTTCAACTTTTACCTACTAAATGCAGCCAACCAAGAGCTTTCACTTTCAGAATTAAAGGTAAGTTTACACAAGGTCTGAAATGAGGAACTTAAACACCTCTGTCAAAGCTGAATCTGCAATAAATCATAATTCCTGTTTTTCAAGAGGCAAACCCAACTCCTGAAGGTTGAGGAATAAATTAGCTGATCTCACAGGTTACAGAATTCAGTGATATTCCAGCAGCAGACCCTGAATATGTTATTCTTACAGCTTTTCAAAAATCCAACTCTGCTTTGCCATGGACTTTTTTCCTTCCCTACAACACTGGGAAGTCTCTAAAGAGCCATGTAACCAAATACTGTATGTTTTATGTGTCCTTCTCCATGTCCAGCAACTGAAATAAAGACAAAGGCAGAATTGGATACCTGAGAGAGAGAGAAAAGAAAGCTTTTCCTGCTGCAGACTTTTAATTCACGCTGATACCTGAGCCATGATTTCCTCAGGTCACTATAGAAACCTTTATCACCTCATGAAAGGTCATTGGGTAAGTGACAGGAGACATCAGTTTCTCTTAACAATATTGGTTTCTCTTCTTAAAATTTAAATAACAAGGCTAAAGATTTTCCAACTGGAGATGTAAAAAGCCATTAGAGTAGCCAGTCAATATCCCTGAAATTATAGGATAGAGGTCTTGCCATTGAGGACACAGAAAATACTTTTGCAGTCACCAGAGCAGCAGAGTGCAAAAAGAATGACTGATTATGTTCTGACTTTAAACACAGATAAATAAAGAATCAGAAATACAGAATAAAATAAAGGTATCTAAATAAAAGAAGCTTTTCTCGAGTTCTTTGTAATGTAGAGAAAAAATGTCTTGGCACGCTTCTGACATTTTAAACCCACAACAGAAGGTACTTTCCAGTGCAGTCAGATGACAATAGCGATAAATAGCTCATTCCCAAAATGATTGGGAAATACTTTGAGTACATTTTTTTAATTGCAAGCACCATGTGTATTCAATAGAAGTTTGGTTTTCCCCCAGTTCCCAAAGCAGCCAGCTTTGGGCCAAATTCTGCTGGTTTTAGGTCTCCTCTCAGGTGAGGAGTTGATCCCATCCCCTCATCCACGAGTGTTTCCTGGGGCAAATCCAGGAGCTCCCTGAGCATGGGACAAGGTGGAGCTGGTTTGGAGCAGGAATCTGCCATTTGGATGCAAATAGCAGCTAAAGTATTTATCAAAACCACATAAAAGCTTATATTAAACCTTAAAAGAGGTTTAATCCAGTGCTGCTCAAACCCCACTGGGGACACTGAGCTGGGGCTCAGTCAGAACCAACCTCCCCAAAACACAACTAAAAGTGTCCAAGGCACATTTTTCTTCAGATTTTTTACCTGCTGTGTGTTTCCATCTCACAAAAACATGGGGGAAAGCACATTTCAGCAGGTCTGGTGGAGGAGAAGCCTCTGCTCACATGGAAATGGGTCTGGCTTTAAAAATCAGTGTCAGGGAAAAGCACCAGAGGCCAAAGGGCTGGGAAGGCCCAAGAGCTGGGTTGGTTTATTGGCTCTGAGGCTGTGGCAGAGCTCTGGGGAGGGAGGGAAGGAGGGAGAGGATTTATTTACCATGTGCTCAAAAGCAGGAGAGCTCTACAAGAGACACTTGTTCTGAATTACCAGGCTCCCTCCTGGGATAGTTCTGCTGATAACATGAAGAATGTATTAAGTGAATATCAGAGATTAAAACAATCTGCTCCTGCCAGCTCCAAAACACACTGCATTACTGTCATACACAGAAATTAAGCCAGAATATTGGAAGAGAAAATTGAAAATAAATTGCTCCCATGTCAGCCTTGCTTATCAACTGCCTTTTATTTTTTTTCTTTTAGAGTGGAGGAAAGAAGTCTCTAGATTGTTCACTTCGACATGATGCAATCAGCTAAATAACTCTGAAGCAGCAGCACTAAGCTCTGTCTATTCATTCACACAATTTTGTTATCTTTCCTGTTGATCTCTGAGGCACACACAGGACCAGAACCAAGGTGAGTCTTTACAATATGACAAATCTACCGGTTTCCTACTCTAGAAGGTTCACAAGGCTTTTTGAGAAGCTGCAGTGCAGATAACAGAGCTGTGGCAGTTAGTGTGACACTGGACTGAACTGAGATTCCTGGATGTGGTGCTGCATCCCCTGGCCAAGGGCAAGCACAGATAAACTGCAGCTCAAACCAGCAGCTTTGCCAAAATCCCTCCTTTTTTATCATTGTTGTAGTGCCCGATGATTCTGCAGCTGTGAACTATGCACAGGGTAATATTAATTAACAGGGAGTCAAATAGTATCAATTTAACATAAACTGGGAGGTTAAGTTTTGGCCACAGACCTGCTTCTGGTAGAAAACTGTGGACATTTCTTTTTATGTGCTCCTTTTCATCTTAAGCGACTGTGAGATTTTTAGAGCTGAGCTTTTGGGAACGTCTTCTGAAAGTGCATTTTGAAATGTTTTTGCAGGGAACTGTGAAACAGGAAACATCATCGAGGAGCCAGAGCAGCTCCAGAGTTTCTCTGGGCCTCTGGCACCACCTATGGATGGCACAGAACACTTGGAGCTGAGGAAATCCTGCCTGCAGAGTCCACCTACACCACCGACTGTGTGAAAATTACTGCTTTTAGTTTGTGGTACCTTTACACGTGCAATGCATAGTTCTAAATACAGCCTGGAATTAATTCACTAGATAAATGTGCATTGTATAATAATGAATTACCATTTCCTCGTGATCCAACCTGAATTTATGCTGGAGTGTCAGACCTTGGATTGCAATTTTTTTATAACTTTATATTAAATTCTTTTCATTTTTCCCATTTAACTTGCAGAGAAGACCCAAAATGTAATGCACTTTTACCACCCATGTAACTCCCAACAGGCAGCACCAAAATAAAAACAAAAGGTAAGTAGTGTTTGTAAAAAATATATTTCCAGTTGTTTTGTTTTAATTCACAGGTACCTCTGGCAGACATCACCATGCCAGAGAGAATTTGTGTCGTTGCAAAGTAACAAAGTTAGTTACTACTTAGAGAGGGACAACATTCTTTTGTCTGCTAAAGACAATCACCTGGTGTCTGCATGAGCATTTCAAGTGCCAGGTGCTACCAAATTCTACAGATACTGAGGAACAGCCCCTCAAACTCCACCTCAAACCCATCGTGGGGCTTTTTAGAGATCAGCCAGGAGGTGTGAATGCACACAAAGCACAGAACTGAGAGAGACTTCGCTTCAACAAACTCCAGGATGGCTCAGATTACTGTCTTTTGGTGTGTGCATCAAAGCACCAGGCTGCTGTGAAGGTAATGCAGCACAGGGTGAGGATTTCTTCTTTCAGGCAGCACAGTGCAAGAGCCATGCTCTGGGAATGTCACTGCTTGGGGACACTGGCAACAGCTGCTTTGACTCTCCAAAGAGCAGGGCCTCTGAAAACACAAACACATCCTCTTTTTCACACACAAGATGCTTCCATGTACAGACAAACAGAACGTGGAAGGTGTTTGGCTGTGGAGGAGCATTCCTGCCATGCCCAGCAGTGCCTCAGGGAGAGGACAATGGCCAGGAGCAGCCGTGGTGCCTAGTCTGGGATGGAGTCTGCAGGGCACAGCAGGGCCGTGTGTGCCCCACTCTGGATGATGGAATAGCTCTGCTTGGGGCCCTCTGTGTGCGACGAGGAGGAGAAGATGGGAGGAGGGGGCGCAGCCGTGGACACGGTGATGCTCTGTCCCCCGTCGCTGACCACGGTGACCTCGGTGGCTCCCTCCTGGATGAGGGCGTTGAGCCCCTCCAGGTCGGAGCAGCTGATGCCGGAGCTGGCGATGAAGGCCTGGCCGGCCGAGGGCTCGTGGGCAGGGGCAGCCCCGGGGATCAGAGCCTGCTGCAGGGCGCTGCCCTCGCCCTGCTCGTGGGTGGTGAGCAGCACGGCCGGCTGGGTCACTGCCCCGCTGTCACCTGCAGTCACGGCTGGCGGGGCTGGGGCCAGCACGCTGACCTGGCCCAGCAGCTGCAGGCGGCCACTGCCCAGCACCTCCTCCTGGCCCGGGCCCAGCAGCCCGGGGGGCACCACGTTCACCGAGGCCGCCTGGACAATGCTGTTGGCCTGGGGCACCTGGTGGCCCACGATGATCTTGACCCTGCCCTCATTGTAGGGGGACACCTGAGCGGCCTGGAGAGGCACCTGGAGGTGGCTGATGGCGATGGGGGCGCTGGGCTGGCGGCCTGCGTCCATCTGGAGCTGCAGCACGGCCAGCTCGCTGCCCTTGGAGCCGTTGTACAGGCTGTGCTGCTTCTTGTGGCTGCGCAGAGAGTCCTCCCGCACGAAGGAGGCGTCGCACAGGTCACACTTAAAGGCCTTCTTGGCATCCAGCTTGGCTACCTGCCTGGAGCTGCCCTGCTTCGGCCTGTCCCCTTCCTTCCTGTCCCCCGAGTGCTTCTTGCCCTTGACCTTGTCCCCGTGCGCTTTCCTGACGTGGGTGGTGAGGTTGCTGCGCTGCTTGGTGTCGAAGCTGCAGAACTCACACTTGAAGGGCCTCTCCTTGCAGTGGATCCTCTCGTGCACCTTGAGTGCAGCCTTGCTGGAGCACGAGTAGCTGCACTCGGAGCACTTGACGGGCTGCTCGGGCTGGTGGCTGCGGATGTGGTGCCTCAGGCTGGTCTTGTTGCCGCACTGGAACTCGCACTCTGGGCACTTGAGGGTGTTCTCCATGCTGTGCTTGATGCGCATGTGGGATTTCAGGTTGCCCTTCATGGCGCAGCGCACCTCGCAGAACTCACACTTGTAGGGCTTCTCCCCCGAGTGAACCCGCAGGTGCCTCTTCAGGTCCGAGTTGATCTTGAACTTGGCAGGGCACATCTGGCACTGGAAAGGAGCATCTCCTGCCGACAGAACACAGCTCAGCTCACACGGGAGACACCTGAACCCACTGTTTGAATTAATTTATCTACAGCTGCCTACTTCTGAACTCCCAACGCATTCTCAAGATCAAAAGAAATTTCATGACACACCTGGTCTGACACACCTGGATCTAAGCCATTATTTTGCATTTTCTTTATTTGCAGGCTGGTATCACAGCATGCATGACCACATTAAGGTGGAGCTGTGCTACTCCCTAATCAATACCCTGAATCTGTTCTTAAGCCATTAAAAAAAAAATCCGTAACAAACTTAGCAATCTAACTAAATAACTGTTCCCTTTCTTTGCCTTAATCTAAATATGTGGTCCTCTAAAACACCTGAGCATCCAGCAGGTATTATTTTGAAAAAGTGGAAGAATTTTGTTATTAAGTTCTACGACACTTTTGGTGAGGGGAGGAAAAAGAAAGTATATTTAGTTCAACAAGCATTTATCCTCTTTAATAATCAAACTGCAAATGGCTGATTTATTTTAGAAGTTAATATTTTATAGAATCTGTGAGAGCTGTATAATTTTGCATAATTTGCTTATCCAGCTACATCACAGGTTTAGCTGCATATTTTTCAAATCAAGTTGTGGCCTACTGTGCTAATCCATGTATCTGTTTAATAATTGAGATACATGGTGTCCTAGCTATATTAAACAGACTTTTTTAATGAAGATGCACTGTTTGTTCATCTAGTTTATTTTACATCCTCAGCTGCACGCTCAGCTACTGAATTTTTATCTGCTTTGCTGATGAAGACACAGTTCATATTTCAATGACTTAATTTTCATATACAGGCTATCACAAAAATGAAAAAGAATATAGCAAACATGTTGGTTCTTTTGGTTTAAAGAATAGTTAAATAATTTAAAATGTGTATTTCTTTATATTTCTGCCCATCCCTAACTGCCTGACACAGGATATAGATAAAAACTTGTGTCTGACCTTGGGATTATTAATTCTAAGAGCAGTTTCACTCAAATTAACAGCAAGCTGATGTTCAGTGACTAGCTCAGCAAGAAATTCTGTGTAGATGATCTCACCCTGAGCAATGGGGATTACACTCACCTTCTGGAGAATTACTAATTTAATTCCAGTAAGGAATCTATTCTCAATACCAGTTTTACTTTTTCCCTAAAGTGGTTTGTGTGCATGACAGATTTGCTACCTAACAGGGATGAAATGACTATTTTCAAAATTCTTGTGCTTCTTTTCAGCAAATAAAAAAAGTCCTTAAAAAAAAAAAAAAGAGCAGGGGCTCACTCAGAGCACACCTGCCCAGGTAAGAAGGGCACAAAAATACTGTGATGTGACACTTTCTGCAGCCAGAGTGTTTGTAGCAGGTCACTTCTGGCAGCCCCCACTCCTCTGACCATCACATTTATAGAGGAACAGAAAGAGCTGTAAACCAACCTGCCAGGCCTGCCTGTTCCATCACAGCAGATTTGTGAAGTATAAAAGATTCTTTTCTGCTAGAGACAGATTGGCTTAACCCTCCCCTCATTCCCAATGCACAAGGGATTTATTTCTTTTCTCTACTCCAAATAAATCCCATCTTGCACACATCCAAACTGCTGTTGTTTAGTACTCGAATCCAGAGTCAGAGGTAGGAGAGGTTCAAAGCTAATTTAGTAATCACTGAACCAGAACCACCTTGCAGCTAAAATTCACAGAACTAATCAAATGTATAAAAGACAACACAGAAACTAATCCAGCACCCTGGATTAGGTGCAAAACAACACAGAGAGACAACTGTACAAAGACAACAGTACAGCAGTATCCTTACAGCAAACCTCTTCTAGAAACAATCCTTAAAACAGAAATCTGATTTAAATGAAACTCAGGCAAATAGAAAATGATAGAGGGTTGCCCATAGAGCAAAATTTCTATGGGCAGAATATAGTTCTGGGTCCTCATTCTACACTGTTGATGTCCATCACTCTGCACAGAGAAGGGACCACAAAAAAAGGTCAAAAAAAGACCTCTTTTGCTAATTCCTTGCTATTTTACTGACACAAGGAAGATTAAATTAGACAGCTCAGATTTGCACTGATGTAACTACTAAAATTATAAAGCCATTTCAGTGTTTCTCATAGAGTGGACCAGATCTGAGAGACTTAGATAGGAACATTGATGCTCTTAATCAATCAATTAATTAGATCACAGAATCATAGACTATTCTGAGCTGGAAGGGGATCACTGAGTCGAACTCTGCAGTGATTGGGCTATAAAGGGACTGAAGACACAGCCTGGGAGTTATCAGCACCACTTCAGTTCTACTCCCCGAGAACATCTGAGAGTTCCAAGATCAGTTTAGAGGAAAACCTACCAACAATCAGACCTGATTGCTTCCACATCTTTTCAGTGGAGCTGCATTCACCTAATAGATTCTACGCCCAAGAAATTCACTAGGGGTGCTTTGGGGAATTCAAACTGTCCCTTTTGGGCATCCAGACACCTTAAAATTCCCTCCACGAGCTCCAGAGCAGCGAGAGCAGCACAGCACCCACCTGTGTGCGAGCGGAGGTGCACGGTGAGCTGGCTGGAGTTGCGGCTGGCGTAGGGACAGATCTGGCACTTGAAGGGACGCTCATCGGAGTGGATGCGCTGGTGCTTGTTGAGGCTGCTGCTGTCGGCTGCTGCATACTCGCAGTGCTTGCACTTGTAGGGCTTCACGCCCGTGTGAGAGCGCATGTGCATCTTCAGCTTGTCCTTGCGGCTGAAGCACTTGCTGCACACCTCGCATTTGTGCGGTTTGTCTCCTGAAACAGCAGCAAACACGCAGTCAGGGCTTGGGCATTAAAAATCAAAATTTTATCACGGCTGATAAAATAAATAACTGCAAACGCTGCCTAGGAAAGGGAGCTGTTTGTTGTGGGAACTGACAGCTAGCCTGCCTTTGCTCACAGACATCGAAAGAAGCAAGAGGCCAAAACAACGACCAGGAAAACAACCTGGAATGCAACACCTGCAAAAGGGAGTCTGTTGTTCACAGAACATGTGTGCTAGGAATAGCTGGCCAATGGTGCTGTACAATAACAGGTTATGAACCAATAGTTACGTGGCACGAATGTTAGAAAATAGTATAAAATAGACTTTGTAATAAACGGGGTTTCTGCCTTTCTTTTCTACTTGGCCTGGAGTTGTGTCTTTATGTGTCTTGCTGTCTTGAACAGTGACAGTTTGAAGGAGGTGGACACGAGGCTGCAGGTGTATCTGCAACAAACAGGAGCCTTTGGAGCTCTGAAATTGGCAGGTGAAATCAATTGCAAATGAGGTTTATACACTCCCACCACACTGCACCCTGATAAACACATGGTGTGCACTCAGAAATTGAGCTGTGCCTCAAATCAACCTCTGGTGTTCAAGTGTCACAGCTGTGCCTGGTACTGCCCAGAGCAGGGCATGTCCCCAACAGGGCAATTCCTCAGGGACAGCCCAGGACAATACTAGAAGGTACAAACATGTGCACATCCTATTTTTAGAGACATTATTTCTGTGAAAAAGCTAAAGGGAGAAACCAACCCAAAAGAAAATACAGGAACTACATCAACCTGTGTGTGTTCGCCGATGACGTTCCAAATCCTTCATACCATAGGACGTCTTGAACTGGCAACCTGAAAACAGGAAGATAAAGATCATTAAATGCAAGGACAACCTAACCAAATGATAAAAATATATTGCCATATTCTGGACATTATTTTTAATAACAAAATTCAGTGTTAACAGAAAATTCATTACTGATCTTGTTTACTCACATCTGCTTAAAATAGTGACCAGCTAAGTTGTATAAGAAAACTTGAGTTTTCTAATGCTTCCCCTTGAAGACAACTCACTCCTACCCTTTTCTGCAAGCTTTGGAACAAATTCTCTGGAATTTCTGCCTAGGATCTGAGATGCTCTGTACAGTACCAAGAGGATGCTGGAGGAACTAATGAATTCCACATATAACTTCAAGTTAGTGCAACTGGCAACTCATGTAATAGCTTCCCATTCAGAAATTCTGTTCAAGTGATGAAATGAACCCTCAGCATCTGAAATGTGCCTTCCACTCAGTGCTCTACGCTGGGGACAAGGTGGGCATTGGTCACAGGTTGGACTCGACGGTCTGGAAGGGCTTTTCCAACCCAAATGGTTCAGGGATTCTGTGAAATCAACACCAGGGATCAAATCTCCTGTGTGTGTGATGTTGAAACAAAAAGCCAGAAGGTACAATCCCCATCTCACCTGGGTAGAGGCAGCTGAGTTTCTTCAGTGGCAGTGAGGACGAGGATTTCTTGGCCCTTGCTTTTGGTGGTGTAGAGATGACAGCAGCAGCTGGAGGCTCTGTGCTCTCACTGGGCAGGTAGGTTTGGTAGCCATGCTCAAAAACAAACTCTGGGGCAGAAACTGAACAAAAAACTTCATTTAAGAGCATTAACTTCTCTAATCAGAAAAAAAATCTAATTACTGTCTGGTTTCATGAATTCTCTATTCTGTTTTTTTCCCAGCAACATTCCCGTTCTTGGGTTTCTATTTACCTGGTGGAGAAGGAAAGGAAAAATGTTTTTCTCTTCCAAATACCAAATAAAGATATATTTGTTTTTCAACTCTGGCTGTGTTATAGCCCAAAAGAGAAAAAAGAAATTGTTATTTATGTGGCAAATGCTGTCGAAAGGCATCACACAAATTATTTTTATAATTGTTCAAAAAGTTCAGTCTCTTTCAAGTCTACTGTTCTTAGCTGTTACTCACAAGAATAACAGGTGAAAATATCTCAGCCAAAGTAGCAGCTTTTAAATCAATTAAGCAACACTATACCCCAAAAGGGCAAATGGATAGAACTGTCCTCATTTTAAAGATGAGTAAATATGAAGCAGAAAAATGACTCACCCAAAACCCACACTGAGTTGAGGGATTATAATACAAAAATTCCTGGAAGTGAGCCCTGAATTCAGTTTGTTTCACTGCTCTTCCAGATTCTCTGCCTTAACCTGTCCATCCAAATTAGAGTCAAATAATTTGGGTTTTAGTAAGGTCCCACGCCAAAATAAAACAAAACTATATATAGAAGGGCAAACCTTCACACACGGAACAAAATCTTAATTTTATTTAAATGTCTCCAGGATCAGGACCTCACTTGAGTCTTCACATAGGCAGAAATTTTGAGTAATATTTTTCCTGCCAATTAGCTGTGGGAGCAATACTAGGGAATGCAGTGTTCTCGCATAAAAAGGTCTGGATTGGTGCCTGACAGCAATTCTGTGTCTGTTTTCCGTCAAGAGCACTCTTAAAAAAAAATAAAATGCATAGTAATTTCAGTATTTTTCATAAGTATTGACAATTTTAATTAATTTGCGCAAGCTGCTTATACAACACAATAGACTTGAGCAATTCTCTGAGAAAGCTTGTATCTCAATTAGCAAATTAAGCAACTATTGTTATAATAAACCCACGAAGGCAGCACAGCACTGTTTCATTTCCTTGGTTACAGGATGACTGATGTGCAGACTGTGATTTGAGCTGGGAATGCTGGGGACACGGGGCAGAGCTGTGTGACACTTGGGGACACGGGGCAGGGGCTGTGTGACACTGGGGACATGGGGCAGGGCCTGTGTGGTGCTGGGGACATGGGGCAGGGGCTGTGTAACGTTGGGGACACGGGGCAGGGGCTGTGTGACACTTGGGGACATGGGGCAGGGGCTGTGTGACACTGGGGACATGGGGCAGGGCCTGTGTGGTGCTGGGGACATGGGGCAGGGGCTGTGTAACGTTGGGGACACGGGGCAGGGGCTNGACCAGCTAAGTTGTATAAGAAAACTTGAGTTTTCTAATGCTTCCCCTTGAAGACAACTCACTCCTACCCTTTTCTGCAAGCTTTGGAACAAATTCTCTGGAATTTCTGCCTAGGATCTGAGATGCTCTGTACAGTACCAAGAGGATGCTGGAGGAACTAATGAATTCCACATATAACTTCAAGTTAGTGCAACTGGCAACTCATGTAATAGCTTCCCATTCAGAAATTCTGTTCAAGTGATGAAATGAACCCTCAGCATCTGAAATGTGCCTTCCACTCAGTGCTCTACGCTGGGGACAAGGTGGGCATTGGTCACAGGTTGGACTCGACGGTCTGGAAGGGCTTTTCCAACCCAAATGGTTCAGGGATTCTGTGAAATCAACACCAGGGATCAAATCTCCTGTGTGTGTGATGTTGAAACAAAAAGCCAGAAGGTACAATCCCCATCTCACCTGGGTAGAGGCAGCTGAGTTTCTTCAGTGGCAGTGAGGACGAGGATTTCTTGGCCCTTGCTTTTGGTGGTGTAGAGATGACAGCAGCAGCTGGAGGCTCTGTGCTCTCACTGGGCAGGTAGGTTTGGTAGCCATGCTCAAAAACAAACTCTGGGGCAGAAACTGAACAAAAAACTTCATTTAAGAGCATTAACTTCTCTAATCAGAAAAAAAATCTAATTACTGTCTGGTTTCATGAATTCTCTATTCTGTTTTTTTCCCAGCAACATTCCCGTTCTTGGGTTTCTATTTACCTGGTGGAGAAGGAAAGGAAAAATGTTTTTCTCTTCCAAATACCAAATAAAGATATATTTGTTTTTCAACTCTGGCTGTGTTATAGCCCAAAAGAGAAAAAAGAAATTGTTATTTATGTGGCAAATGCTGTCGAAAGGCATCACACAAATTATTTTTATAATTGTTCAAAAAGTTCAGTCTCTTTCAAGTCTACTGTTCTTAGCTGTTACTCACAAGAATAACAGGTGAAAATATCTCAGCCAAAGTAGCAGCTTTTAAATCAATTAAGCAACACTATACCCCAAAAGGGCAAATGGATAGAACTGTCCTCATTTTAAAGATGAGTAAATATGAAGCAGAAAAATGACTCACCCAAAACCCACACTGAGTTGAGGGATTATAATACAAAAATTCCTGGAAGTGAGCCCTGAATTCAGTTTGTTTCACTGCTCTTCCAGATTCTCTGCCTTAACCTGTCCATCCAAATTAGAGTCAAATAATTTGGGTTTTAGTAAGGTCCCACGCCAAAATAAAACAAAACTATATATAGAAGGGCAAACCTTCACACACGGAACAAAATCTTAATTTTATTTAAATGTCTCCAGGATCAGGACCTCACTTGAGTCTTCACATAGGCAGAAATTTTGAGTAATATTTTTCCTGCCAATTAGCTGTGGGAGCAATACTAGGGAATGCAGTGTTCTCGCATAAAAAGGTCTGGATTGGTGCCTGACAGCAATTCTGTGTCTGTTTTCCGTCAAGAGCACTCTTAAAAAAAAATAAAATGCATAGTAATTTCAGTATTTTTCATAAGTATTGACAATTTTAATTAATTTGCGCAAGCTGCTTATACAACACAATAGACTTGAGCAATTCTCTGAGAAAGCTTGTATCTCAATTAGCAAATTAAGCAACTATTGTTATAATAAACCCACGAAGGCAGCACAGCACTGTTTCATTTCCTTGGTTACAGGATGACTGATGTGCAGACTGTGATTTGAGCTGGGAATGCTGGGGACACGGGGCAGAGCTGTGTGACACTTGGGGACACGGGGCAGGGGCTGTGTGACACTGGGGACATGGGGCAGGGCCTGTGTGGTGCTGGGGACATGGGGCAGGGGCTGTGTAACGTTGGGGACACGGGGCAGGGGCTGTGTGGTGCTGGGGACAAGGGGCAGG
>VZRM01006181.1:528719-626462 GCA_013397955.1 Grantiella picta | reverse complement strand
AGGGGCTAGCCGGCGGGTCAAACCCGAGCCTTCCCCCCGGGCAGACACAGCCGTGAGGGGCTAACCGGCGGGTCAAACCCGAGCCTTACCCCGGCCCTGCCCGTGCCCGGCCCGCTCCCCCGCGGGCTCCCCGGCTCCCTCGGAGCGGTCAGTCCCGGTTCGTGCTTCAGCTGGTCCAGCAGGGCTTCATGGACCTAGGGCTGACACTGCGATTGAACCTTGCGGTGGGAGAAGCAGTGCAAACCAGCCTGAAACCCTGGCCGATTCTTCTGGGTCCCATTAGAACCAGAATGGTTTGGGCTGAAGGGACATTAGAGCTCATCTCTGCCCAGTGCCTTGCCTTGGGCACGGACACCTTCCACTGCAAGGTTCCTAAATGGGCATAGTGCAAAGAAGTTGAAGGAATTGCTCGTGATTGTTCTTCATGCTAAATCACTTTTCTCCCCCAGCACACACTGATAACGGCACAGAGAGGCAGTTCATATAATACTTCAGGTCTTATTTCCTGGGAAAGCAGTGCCCTTTTGACATTTTACCAAAACAGTAAAGCCCAGACGTGGTATTATCAGGGAACCCAAATAAGACACAGAGGTGATGCTCCTCATCTGGTCTTTGAAACCTGCTGTATTCGATAGCACATCAAAGTGCTGGTCACAAACATCAAATTTATCTCACTTCAAGACCTTAGGTATGTTTTAACCTAAGTTTGGATTAAAAACTTGATTGACACATGAAAACACTAATGAAGAAGAAAACTAAATAAACTATGCCATGAGTATTGAATGTGGAACATTATCAGGAGTTTCAAAATTTATTCCGAATCCCCCCCTTTCCTCTAAAATAATAAAAATTAAGGAACTTACATTGATTATGGAAATACAGATGGCTTTATGTTAGCATGGCTGCACAGCCAGTACCTATAAAGCATGGCACAGAAATAAGAATATGGTTAGTGCTGATGAGACCATTTTGGGAACAGATCCAAAAGAAATCTTAGAGTAAAAGTAATCAACACTAATCTATTTTTTCCACAGTATAGATAGAGCTGTGGAACTGAAAATTGACTTTTAACTCATTTTGTTGTTTTTTCCAGAACACTGTGACCCATTTCCAAAGCTGTCTGCCTGTCTGTCTGTGCGCCAGTTATAGTTGCATCCACAGGTGTGCTTTGGAACACAACATAATTTATTTTTATCTGTTTCTCTGTCAGTTAAATGCCTTTTCATTAGACTAGAAGCCTGCTTGAGTTGATCAGGCATTGTGTTTTGTTAAAAAAGTGGATTTCCACCTAGCTAGGGCCCTGTGCTGCCAGCTGGGCAGGCTGTGTGCCCCTCCTGGCTGCCAGAACAAATCCGGCAGGGAAGGAGCCCAGGGTGGTTCTTCTCCTTCCAAATGGCTCTCAGGACAGCAATATTGAACTCTGAGGCAGCACCACCGAGTCAGGTTTGTGTCTGGAGCGTTATTTGCTGCGTTATTAGTTGGACCCTACTAACGAGATGTGTTCAATTAACAAACAGGAGAAGATTCAGATGAGCTGCCCTGCTGCAACTGGCATTGGGAAGAGGAATTCCCTCCATCCCTTCTGGCATTCCTTCCAGCTGTCGTGCAGAAAGTGCTTGGTCAGAAGCAAGCTGCACTGCTCAGTTCACTGGAGGCCTCGGGAAGGGAAAGGATCCCTTGGGCTGCTCTGGCGTTGTGCTTCCCACCTCTGGAATTTGCTGCAAGAACAGCTTTGGCTGGGAATTTTCAGCCTGTTTTCCTTCAGGGAGAAGATGAGGTGGGGCCAAATGAATGCTTTTCATAGGGATTGCTGAATTTTGGTAATGGCTGTGCTGGGAAAGGTCCTGGCAGCTCCACGTGGTTAAAGCCGGAGGGAGAGAGGCACCTGCAGCAGAAGCAGCAGTAGTTGTGCAGGCGCCTGAGGGTCAAGTCCTTTGCTATCCCAAGGGAATTCTAACTGTCAAATCCCTCTCTGTGGGCTTTGTTTTACATGGATGGTTAGAAGAAGAAAAAACTGACACTAGGCACCGACTTCAACACAACAAGGAGCTTGAAATATTGAAAAAATCACCTCGTGGCTTTGGGAGAACAGCAGCTTTCAGATGCACAGCTGTTTACAGGAGCTCCTGACATATGGCCCTGCAAAACAGAACAATGACAGGACCTGCATAAAGAGTTGGGCAGGGGAGGGTCAGGTCAGACACCAGGAATTTCTTCCTGGAACGGGTGGTCAGGCCTTGGCAGGGGCTGGCCAGGGAGGTTTGGAGTGCTCATCCCTGCAGGTGTCCAAGGATGTGACACTCAGTGCTCTGGGCTGGGGACAAGGTGCAGATCAGGCACAGTTTAGAGCTCTTTTCCAACCTCAGTGATTCTGGGGTTCCGGGATTCCGGCTTTGGCATGAACACTGCAAACACCATTATTATCTCATGAATAAGCGATAACACTCCCAGCCCAGGACTTTATCGAACCATGCTCCGGAGGAGTTCTCCTTTGCGTGGCTGAGGATTGATGTCTGAGAGTGTAACATTGCACTGAGAGCTTGAGTCATGGAGCAGAGCTCTGCTGAGATCACACTTGACACTATTTCCAGCCTCGGAGGCATAAATCAGTGTGCATGTGTAATGTTTGTCACCCTTAACCCAGCTGACATGGAAATACTGCACTGCTTCAGGCTCCCCACAAGTGCAGTGCAAGCAAACAAGGCCCGGAAAAGACAAGTGTCAATCATGAGAGACAAGGGAAAAAAAATCAGAGGCATAAAATTGTCAGAGCTCATCAGAGCCTCGGAGCCAGGCGTTCCCTGGCAGTTTGGACAGCTGTGGCCTCAGTGCTCTCCTGGAGACTGGACAACAAGAAATGGGGGACTTTTGCCTTCAGACAGAGCTTATATCCATCTCCTGTCATCCCAGAGCACACAGGAGCAGCAGATCCCACCCTGAGCTCAGACAAAACCCAACCCAAACCTGTCCAAGTGCTGGGAAGAGAGCTACCTGTCCAGCCAGGAGAGCAAACCCTGACCCTTTAATAGGTCACCATTTATTGTTTCCTTTGCCTTTCACAGCAGATGGAGCAGAGGGGATTTAAAGGAGAAAGAGAAAAATACATCAACCAGCAATATAAATGAATAAATGAACAGGATATACCTGTAAGATGCAAAAACCCCCTCAAAACCCAACAGTATCATAGGGAAAAAACTTGGTTACGAGGCTGTGCTCTCTGAAGTTCTGGTGCAAGAACATCACAAGTGAGGTCGGAATGTGGCCTAGGGCACAAAAAAAAAAAAAAAGAAGAAAGAAATGTGAATTGTAATTAAAAACCTCAGATGTGGAGACAAACAAATGATGGATTAAGAGAAAAAAAACGTAGAGATTCAAATCCCAATTTTTAGCATTTTGATGGATAATGACACAGCAACATAAATGCTCTGAGCTCAAATTAATTATGTTAAAATAATAGGTAATCTCTCTCTGTGTTGAGAACATATAATTATGATGATTTTTTCCAATGTTTTAAAATAATGTCATTTCAATTCATAATGCAGGGTAGGGATTTTGCTGTTCAGTGTATTTGCTATTTATACAATATTTTCAATGTCATTGCGTTCCTGTACAATAAATAAAGCTGAAACAATCAGTTAGTACCTTAAGATATTCCTTACTGCTGTAGGAACTGTAGAATAACTCAATATGAAAATATTATTCACTGCAATAGCACATTGACAACTGTGATTAAGCCTCAAACGAATACTGGAACAAAACAGAAATGTATTTTTGTGTTGAATTGTTTAATTCTTCACTGTCAGGACACAGGCCTGAATCCACCCAGGGGAAATGTCAGGCGTTTATGGGGTTAAATGTGCCTCAGTGCTTTTTCCCCCATGGAAAATGTGCAGTTGGGTTAGAAAGGTGAGGGATATAATTTCAGGATTGAATTCAGCTTCCTGCACCTCTTATCACTTTGCATTTCTCTCTCAAATATTTTTTTTGTCCTCAATGCAAATTGGCTGCTCTCATATGAGCAAAGTTTTAAAACAAACTCACATGATGATGATGATGAATATGTCACACCTGAAAATAAAACTCGTTAATTTATGGAATATATTTCAGCACTTTTTGTATAAATATAGAAGTACAGTAAAACTCCACCGGGATGAACATGATAACAAATAAATGCTGAATCTGAGGTTGTACAGCTCCAGTCTCTTATTTAGTCATTTTTATTATTATATTTGGGTTAAAAATGGAAAGCAACACCAGCAGAGGGACTCCCTTGATACTCCGTGGAGCTCTGCCTGCTCCCTGGCAGGGCATAGAGGTAATTTTATTCTGGAAGCTTTTGAATGCTTTACAAGTTATAGGAACCAAGTGGGAAAAGCATATTCCATATTTTAGTTCTGACATCCTCATAGAAAAGGATATATAAAAAAAAATTAAAGATTCAAAATACTTGCCTGTGATTCAGTACCTAAAGACTTGGTGGTGTTTTTCAGAATTCCCTTGGGATGTATAAATGTTTCAGAGCTGGAAGTACCCATCGGAGCTGGAGTCACTTATGCCACTTTGTCAAACTAACGAGCCATTGAGTGATGCTATTCCCAGCTTCAGCTCTGCCAGGGGGGGAAAGGAGCAAACAAAACTGAAATTTAGACAGAATGGAATTCCTAAGAGCTGGGACAATCAGGATTTATTAATCCATAGCTTACAAAAGCTATGTAGCTCCCAAGCTTACAAAAAATAATCTTCTGCCTTCAGTTTTGCCCTATAAATCTTGCCATCCTGCACAAAATGCTGCAGCATCCCAGGACAAGCAGTGCCTATCAATGTGCCACAGAAACACCTTTTTTGGGTTCACGGATGTTTCCCTGTCTGGTGACTGGAGGGGTTCTGCTCATGTCCTGTGTGTTAGAGATCAACCTTCTCCAACTTTAGCATTCCCTCAGCTAAATAAAGTGCTGGTAGATAGAAAGAGAATTCCTTTTGTACTGTGTAATTATCCATCAGTTATTGAATACCACATCCCACACTGCTGGAGCCACAGGAAGGGAAGTCCCGTCCCCAGTTTGGTGGATTATTCAAGTGAGCAGGAGTTGAGTCTCTATTTATGCTACTGTGGATGACATTTGATATTGTTAGAATGATGAACAAAGTGCAGGAAACGCTTTCTTTGGGTGAAAATTTTAATGAACTTGGCCATGGTGCAGATAAATAATGTGACTGCATGTGTTGTTTGCCAGAACCAGTGTGCAAAGAGCTCTGCATTTGAGCTGTGTGAACACAATGCTGTTGTGCAGAGCATCCTAGGATATTCTGGCTAAAACATCCTATCTGCTGATCTCTAGTTAACAGGCATTTAGTCCTGGTGTAAAATAATAATAATAATAATAATAATAATAATAATAATAATAATAAAGGATTTTGGTTTGATATCACCACTTAATGCTGCTATTCATGAACTCTGTGTCACCCACTGCAAAAAAAAAAAATTATAATCCTTCTGAAAAGAAAGCTTTTGCTTGGTGTCACAAGATATTGATACTTGACTTTTTCAGGCACTGAAAAGATCACGAGAAGGGTAACAAAGATGAGAGGGGATCCTATTAGAATAATGTCTGCGCGCAGGAATGACAGCTAGGGAAATACTATCTGAACTTCAACTGCTGCTCATTGTCATTTTACAATTAAATCTTTATCAGGCTAATATTCCAGGTGGTCAGATGTGTTTGCTTTCTAGGAATCCTGTAAAAATTCAGTCATCTGTGAATTTCAGAGAATGTTGGCAGAGTATTCATCGAGAGCACATTTCAAATGTGCTTTGAAAACTTCACAATCAAATCTATTCAGTCAAGACTCAGAAGAGCATCTTCCTGAAGAAGGCAAAATATCAAATACATAAAAGGTATTTTCTCATAAAACACTACAAAATAAAATATATCAATACAAGCTATTTTTCTATAGTGGAAAAAAAATCTTTTTATGATAATCTTGGAAATAGATAAAAATAAAGCATCCGTTGGATACAACAAATGATTAACCCCGATTTGCTGAGTGACCCACCTGAAAGATCCTACAGCAATGGTAAAACCACGATGAAAATAAACCTTCCATGGCTAACACCTTTGAAAGCAAGCTGGCTCCCTGCTTCTGGCAATTTTCAACGATTTAATACAAAACACAGAAAAATAAAAACCAGATGCGTATTTCCCATGTTTTCCGTGGCAAATGGAATGGGAAGCGTAATCCCCAGCACCTTACCTTGTGTTGCTTTGCCCTGGGGAGCAGCAGAGCTGAGGGTTTGCTGCACGCTGAGTTTTCGGAGGCTCCGCAGGATGCTGTGCCAGGAGAGGGTGCTCTTCGGTAGCGTTTGGCATGTTTTCCTCCTTCTGCCGAATCGCTGATACAACTGAGGATACTTTGAAATCTCCTTCCACACATTGTTTTATTTTAGGCTCATTAGGATGAAATTCCATTTTAAATAGCGCAGCCTAGCTCGGAGAACTTCAGTGCCAGCAGAAATTCCTGCTCGGCTCTGTTGAGCAGAGAACCAAAGAAGTTTAAATTTCAGAGATCCTTTGCGTCTCCTGCGTGGTTCCTGCCTGGAATGATAGAAAAGTAACTTCAGGTGATTCAGTTCTGTTCCCTGGGGTCTTCGTAAAATCTTCGGGAAAATGAGATGCACATCCTGCGAGGACATTTCTATGAGCGGTTACCAAGGGAAAAAATAACTCTGGAAAACAAAGAAATAAACCCACGTTGCACACCAGGCTTAGCAATTGTTCAGTTTAAAATAACTTGAGTGTTGTTATCTAATTAACAACCTCACCCTCCTTGGAGTTAAATGTGTTTTACCTGCATTTTGGGAAGGGAGGAGAGGGGAGCTGGAAGGGAGGGAGGAAGGGAGGAAAGGAAAGGAGAAAGGAAAGGGAAAGGGAAGTCACTTCATCACTTCTCTCCCTCAGGATCACAGTGAGCAGGGCAGTCTTGAGTATTTGGGACACCTTTGGTATTTAATGGGGAATTACCTTCTCCTTGTGGAGGAATTTGTATTGCCACTGTTTCAGTCACACTGGAATTCCAAAAGAGCTTGACACCTACAGCTATTTCACAGAGTCATCCAGGCTGCAAAAGCACTCCAAGACCATCCTGTGCCCTATTTTCACCTGGTCACCAGCCCAAGTGCCACATCCAGGGAGCAGTGAGCAGCACTTTCTGGGATTTGTGGCACAAAGAGCTTTGTGTGGAGCTCCCATTACCAATGTCTCCTTTTCCATCTCACAGCCCCGGCCTTGTACATGTTGTGGATGCTGCAGCTGTTCTGTATGCAGGTAAAACAAAAGGTTTTAATTAAAAGTGACAGTGCTGCCCCTTGTGCTGCCAGTGGCAGTCCTGTTGAGAAGTTCCCTGAGAAGTGTAGAATCCTCTGTAAGACCCTGTTTGCCTCCCATCAGCCATGAGCTTCCCAAGCTGGCAAGTGAAAACATCCCCTGATTTTTTTTTAATGGAAATTCACTTTTCTGACTAAAACCATCCTGCAAAGCAAAACAAGTATTTTTTTAATGTTAATTTTGGCCAAACACTGAAGGAATAAAAGGTCATTCGGTGCTCTTGAAGCTATCTGCACACAAGGACGTTGTCCATCAGTTCCCAGCTTTTCGAGGGAAAAGAAAACAGGTTCACAGATGTAACTTTTCCAATTAAAAATCAATTTTTGCCAGAAAGCCGTTCTGATTAGTTTTAATGAGCGGTAAGCAATCGCAAATGACATCCTGCGTCTACAAATTACGCGTTTGGGTTCAGAGCTGCCCTGCAGCCTCCACTTAACACTGCCAGGACCTGATCGCCGTCTTGTTCTGCAGCGCTGTGACATTTCAAGGATTTGCAGAGCCGCAGTTCTGCGGGGCACTGCCCATTAACCCCTCCTGGCAGGGCAGGCAATCTCAATTACTCCGTGCCGTGTGCCCTCTCTCCAGCCACAATTCCATTTCAAACTTCGCTTTTCTGCTCGAAAGGAATTAAAATATTTACAGGGAACGGTGGCACGGGGTGGGTTTGTGTCCTGCTGTGTGCCAGCATTTGGGGCTTTGCCGTGCAAAAGGGGATTTAGGGAGATACCCAGCAGTCTTTCACCCCATATGGACTTAATTAGCCCATAATTTCCTAATGTATGGCGGAGATGAAGCTTAAATGCTTCTAAATTGTGGGGAAGAAAACATGGCTTAAAACAACATTTTCTCCGCAACTCATTTGGTGCACTCAGCCTACGGGAAAAGTTCTATTCCTGACTGCATTGTTTCTAATTGTAAATAGAGTTATGAATGCATAAACACAGCTATTGAGGCGTGCATTTCATTCCGAAATCTGAACTCATATTTCTACCAATGTATTCTAGGGAAAAGTCAAACAGCAAAGAGTTTCCCACTGATGAGAAACTGCAAAACTTCCATTATTGTGGTAATGATCACTTTTTTGCTGCTCCTCAAAAAGTGAGCGAATTCAGAGCAGAAAAGGCAAATCAACAATGATTTAATAAACACAAATTATTTGAAAATATTTTGGAGAAGTCTGTGGCGATTTACTTTTGGTGTCCCTTATCTGCCAGCTGGAAGGGGACACTGGACACAGCGTGAGTGGACAAGGGCTGGCTGGGGACAGGACAGGACAGGACAGGACAGGACAGCAGCCCATGGCCACAGCCAGTGCCAACTTTTGTAATTTTTATACATTTTATGGTCTTCACTGTACAGGCAGAACCAGAATTTTAATCTCAGCCTGGAGGAGTTTGAAGCTCCTGTAAGATCAAACTCTGGCTGATCAAATCCTCTATGATCAAACTGGCTTGATTTCCTTTCACAACTTTGCTTTTTTTTTTTTTTTTAATTGAACATTCAACTGCCAGAAGCTCTCAAAATCCACGATTGTCCCCTGACACCAAATCCCCCGATTTTGGAAAGTGCTGTAACCTGGAGGGCATGCAAGGGAATGTGGAAATTCCACAGACACTTGGTCAACTCTTGACCCAAAGTCACTGCTGAGTCTGCAGCTGGAGTGATAGCTGTGATTCCTAGGAACTGTTCAGAGATCCCTCGGGATCTCTGGGATAAACAACACTGGATAAACCTCAGGGTGGGTTTTTCACCTCAGGAAGCCAAAGAAAACAGCTGACGAGAAGAGAAAACCCCACCAGGCTGAGCATCACCTGCTCTCCCCGCCGTGTTTGTGCTCCAGGAGCACTGGGTGGCTCCAGGAGGATGCAGGGCTGCTCTGGACAAGGTGCTGAGCACAGACAAGGCACAGCCTGGCTGCTCAAACCCTGCCAGACAGCTGGAGGATGGCAAACAGCTCAGCCCATATGGCCATGCAAAGCAGGGGCAGGAAGCAGGAATCAGCACAGCAGTTCAGCATGACACAAGTCCTGATCTGCTTAGGAGCTGAATGGATTCAGGCTACACTTGATAAGCTTATCTTGAAGTAAGACAGAAGTTGGGCTGCTGGAATTCCTACCGTTGCACTGTCATTATACAGCTGAAAGTCAGGAACTGTCAAATGACATGAATAATATCTGTCCGTATTTAATCCAGCAAGCTGTTGACAATTGCCTCTCATCCTTCCCCTCACTGCCCGAGCCCCACCAAAGGGTTTGGAGTGATCAGACTGAATTTAGGCAAATCTGTAGCCGCAGAACCCCGCTGCAGATAAGAACCTCGCTGTGTCTAAAATGGAGAAAAAGAGGAGATAGCAGCAAGCACAAAAAGCTACGGAGATAATTCTTCCTGGACCACAGCAAGGGAAAATGTTGGAGATTGTGCTGACATTCGTGACGTTACAAATGCTACGAGGCTGAGGATAATGCAGAGTCGACTTTTTCCCCCTCCCAATTTCAAAACAATCACATTATATCTTCTCATAAGATATGAGGAAGATTGTTATCTCGCATAATGAAAAGCAAATGACAGGCAGATAAACTTCGGAGCTGTTTATAAAGCCTTGTACAGTATTCTCCATGGTGCACAGATAAGGAAATCACATAATTGAAATGGCTACAAACAGCATTAAAAAGGTATAGAAGAGGAAAATAAGGAGATCAAATGCAGAAGGCAGACAAATTTTAGATTGCTGAGGGAGGCGTTCGGGCAAAGCATTCGGATTGCTCGTGGGAGTTGAGCACCTCCTGCCCCTGCAGGCACGTGCTGCCCCAACTCACATTTCCCTCCTTCCCTCATCCCCACCCATCCCAAGGACCCTGAGCTTTGACAGCTTGGCTCCTGGAAAACTCCCAGCTTTACCTTTTTTTGGGAAATTCTGTGCCCTGTAGTGTCTTCAAAGATATCATTGCTTGTGCTTCTTCTGAAAGCACGAGTGGAAGGCACCAGCTGTTGCTTATTGTTCTCTGCGGAAATCTGCAAAATTCAAGTCCTTTCCTAGCTAAGTAAACAGCAAAGTGTTTTCTTAACTTTCTCAAGTACAGAAATACCAGGGACATGTTTTCGAGTGTAGGTAGAATAACAGAAGAGTTTCTGCTCTGAGGCAGATTTAAATGGAAACTTCATTGTTAATGGGAGATTTTCTAGAGGTCCCAGATCCCCCCAGACCTCAGCCAGAGGACTCTGTTGTGTGTTCAGTGCAACATTTCCCAGGAACTGGAATTCAGGTCACAGTGGAAGTCCTTACACTGCAATAATCTTCCCTAATTAGAGGAGGAAAAAAGAACTCAGCTGGACAAATGAGCTAAAATAAGGAGAATCTTGAACAAACATCTCAAGCATTAATCATTTATAGAGAAAGAAGAAGAAAATCATCAAAATAATTGAGCAATTGCAGACAAATGTCACAATGCCTTGTATTGCCAAAATCTCATCATTGGAAATGTATACGTCTGATTCCCGGGTTTATTAATGAAACAAAAAGGCATCTACAATAGATAAATAATACATCATATGGAATTCTCACAGTCTATTTATAATAGAGATCAGTGACACCTATCAGCTCACATTAAATCACATCATGCAGATTTTGCCTCGTCTGCACATTGTCAATCTCTGCTTCCTCTCGCACTGCCGTGGTGACAAAAAAGTAACGCGGGGAGCACTTGAAAAGAGTTGTCTCGAAAATCCCTGCGAGAACGTTTGAAAGAACAGCAGAAATCAGCCCAATTCTGTGCTAGGAAGGTGCTGGCTCGCCCCGCAGGCTGCCCAGGCATCCAGCTCGGGTGGCACAGCAGCTATTTGGCTCACAGATTGGAAAATCAGGGTCACACCGAGAATCGAGGGCATGGGATGAGTCAGTGGCAGGGCTGGGATGGGAATTGGGGTATCAGCCTTCTGAGCTGTAAAGCTGAAATGTCCTCCATCCCTGACCTGTGCCCTGAGGAAAAAAAACATGGAACGAAGTGGGTTATTTGAAAAATAAGTTTGAGTTTTCTCAAGCACCACCATTAAAACGTAATTTGGGCTTGGAAACTTCCTTCAAAAACAACATAAATAAGTTATTTTGTGGAAGAATTATTTACCATGAGAAGAGATGGAAATTTATAAACCAGTTCAGAGATTTGTAGGGGAAAAGTTCTTAGTGACATCATCAGAAATGGGGGCTAAGGAAGCTGAAACCCCTGGATTTTGCATGCAGCTTTTAAAACATAATTAGTGATCTAACATAAATAGACGTCACTGGCTGTGGTAATGTCTGTGGCAAATAAATAACAGTGGAACACAATAAAACTCCCTGTAATGCACTCTGCTGTAATATTGATGGCAGCATATGGCAAACATCTGACAGCTGCTAAACAGATGTGGCAATTAGCAAACCTTATGGTCATGCTGTTCAGATTACTATGCAACACGTTCTCCAGGAAAATCCGATGGTTTCCTCCTTTGTGGAGCTCTGCACGTGTGGAGTGCTGGTCTAATGTCCCATTTAGGCAAAAAAAAACCCCAAAAAACAACCATAATTTTTTTGTAGTTGCTGCCTCATGGAAGATTTAGAGAAATCCAGAATTTAAACAAGAACAATATCAATTCAGCTGTGGAGCAGATACTTCAATTATAATAGCTAATGGACAAATTGAGAGATAAAAAGACTTTTCTATCATGTTGAAATTCAATGAACAGTTTTCAATTAGGCTCTAAGTATAAAAAGGGAAAAAAGGAAGATACTTTTCCTTGATGTTAACATTGCAGGGAAAGATGAGAGTAACTTCACTTTTTCATTATACAGAAGAGGTGCATATAATGATGCATATTTAAATTATAAATCAGGTCACTATCTGCCAAATGAAAGCAATATCAATTAGAGCTGGGGTGGATCAGGCTTTAAAACTCCTTATATTTAATGACAAAAGTATGACTGTTACCCTCACCCAGCCAACAAAGGGATAATTTAAGGCAGTAAGGAATCAAAGAGTGATGTCACAAAAATAAGCCCTCACAGCTTTTTGGATGGTATTATTATAATTAATAGACTTCCAATGACTTTTTTTTTTTTTTTTGCAGGTTATGGGCTTTCACAAAAGCATTTATTGCAGGCATAAAATATATAAAGCTCTAAAGAGTGGGTTTGAGTAAGGTTGACTTGAGGGTCCTTAGCCTTTCTACTACAGTAATTCCTGTAAAATCAGAGTTTCATTTATAGGCTCAATTTATAACGTTGAATTCATGCCAGTTCATCTGATATCAATCATGATAATAGCATGATCTATTGTATGTCATTTGTGCTAATGCAAATTAAATATCATTACATTACAAAAAAGCCTTATGTTAAAATAACATGGAGTGTGTAACTTGAACCAAAAAAATTAAGGATGCATTAGCAGTTTGGGGTGATCACATGTACAGATAATTAATGTAAACCCATGCATATCTTACATATAAAATTATACAGATGCTGAAAAAATGAAAAGCTAAGCAAAATATAAAATTGATTAAGGTTTGTGTAGCAAGATTAACACTGATTTTTTTCCCCCTTCATTGTAGTTAAGGTCAAGTAGTAAGCAGTTTATTATCTTCCTTTTAACCACTGTGGTTTTGAACGTCTGCCTTTGACACAGGAGTATTGGGAATCAGGTTTTAAAAACCTTCAGATCTGCAAATGTCGTGGTTTGAATCCCCTATGTCTTTATAAATTACATCCTCCCACACTCATTGTGGTAGAGATGCATTTGGGTATAAAACTATCCAATTCAGGTCAGCTGAAATGATAAGTACTGCCAGATAAGATAGTCCTGAGATGAAAGTGCATGCAAAGATTGTATTGAAAATTGTTAAAAATTGGTTCTTTTTTGTTATTAAGCCTGAGTGTCACTCCAGTCCATGTTCTCTTCCCTGCTGCAGTGGCAGAACACCCTGTGTGGATTAAGAGACATTTCCATGAATAAGTGCAGGCAATTTCCCACCTAAAATTTGGGAATACCTGTGATATTTGTGACAATCTCTGTGCTTTAAATGTCCTGCAGTTTTAGGCAGAGTGAGCCTTTCTCAGCTGTGTCTGCTGAGTTTCTCAGCACTGACACAGATTAAAACACAGATTAAAACTGTAGCTGCTGTGCATTTCCTTCTCAAATGAAGAGTGACATCTCTTGGCTTGCAAATGTCTGAATTCTCCTAGCCTTGGAGGCTGCAGGTCCTGTTACAATTTTGGTTATGGATCAGGCATGGGGATTTTCCTTTTTAAAGCTCCCTGCAGTGATAAAATCCTGTCCTCATTGCCCTTTGCAATACCTGAAGGGAGCCTAAGGAACGTGGAGAGAGGCTGTTTGCAAGGGCTGGAGGGACAGGACACAGGGAATGGCTTCACACTGCCAGAGGGCAGGGAGAGATATTGGGATATTGAGAAGGAATTGTTCCCTGGGAGGGTGAGGAGGCCCTGATGGAATTCCCAGAGCAGCTGTGGTACCCTTGGATCCCTGAAGTGTCCCAGGTCAGGCTGGACATTAGGCTTGGAGCAGCCTGGGACAGTGGAAGGTTGTCCCTGCCATGGCTGGGGGTTGAGCTTTGAGGTTCCTTTCAACTCAGGTCATTCCATGGTTCTACAACAGCAACTGTGGGAATAAATACATTCCCAAACCTCCTGAATCCTAATCCAATGGTTCCCCATCCTATGTTCTGGGAACCTTCAGGGGAAAAAAGCAGATAATTTTTCAATCGTGGCTGTGCAGTGAAGCTGAGATTGGCTTATGTTGTGCTGTGATCTTTCTCTTCCTGACTCTTGCAAGGAGCAAACACCAAGCTCAGTCCTTGCAGAGTTCTCTGGCACTTTCTCTTGGGGTTCAGCACCTCTGGGCAATCCTTTCTCCAAGCTTTGCAGAATTCACTGCACTCCTCAGAGGTGCAGAGAAGCTCAGGAGATCAAACCTGCACGAGGCTTTACACATCTCCTGTTACACACAGCAGCCTGATCTGCGAGAGCATATTCATTATTTCACATTTTTCCTCCTTCAAATGGTGGCACTGCTTGTTTCAGAAGCAGAACTGACACTCTTCACTGCTCATCGCTACAGATGTTAGAGAGATTCTTTAATGTTGGAAGGAAACACAAACCTCCTAATGGAGATCTTGGCAGCTAAGTGAAAGGAAAATAGATTGTTTTAAAATATATTTATAGGTCTTTTAACACATATATGCTCTGACAGTGATCTGGGAGTTTAAAAAGTCTATTATTAAATTTGTTTTAACACCTTTGTTTACAAAGTTTCATGTGCTTCTTTCGTTACCTACATCACTTACTAAAATTCCAGGCTTTCTGTTGCATTTGGACAAACCTCAGCCGACTTTCACAGACCTCCTGGAAACTTTATCCCAAATTCAAATAAACCCAGTGCTAGTGCTGACTAACCCTTCGCCACGAGATGAAGCTGAGTGTTTAACAGCCTCCAGAAAGGTCTTAGATCTTCATTTATGTTTACATCTGATAATTTGAATTCTGTCTGTGACACAAGTCTAGAGGTGGCCAGGAAATGATCCACACCTGGACTCTCACTCTTGGTCCTACATCTGCTTGGCTTTAATCCTCTCACATTATAAAGTTCAAATATATGGATGTAGCTGCCAGGTTGTCCTGGTTATCCCAAAACCTCAATTACCATTTCTGCACTCTGCAAGAAACTTCCTATCAAACAGGGACAGGAAAAAAACACTCGCAAGATTTTTCTTGTGGCCTTTCCTCTAACACCAGTTACTGGCTGGGACAGGAAACTTCACCCACACATCTACTTCCAGGTGGAAATTCTGCTCAGTTGAAATGGTGCCTTAGAAAATGCCAAGTTCTGAGGGATCTTCCCATTGCAGAGGAGCTGCCAGCCCCAGTCAAACCCCTCTAAATGCACCCTGGATCTCCCATGAATTATTCCGTCTGCAAATAATTGATTAGGTGAATTTAACCCCCTTTTTCTGTTCCCAGATTGCCCCTGAGCATCTTTCAGCCCTCTCTTTGAAATTATTAAGTGGGTATTTTTAATGAATTATTTGGAGGATCGGATTCTCCACGACACGGAACTGCTGAGATCTGTCTGAGGGGCTGTGCAGGTGGGACAGGGCTGGGGTTTTGCCTCAGAAACCTCAAAAAAGGGTGAGGAGACAGGGCAGAGCTTCACCAGAGTTTGTGAGATGCCCCAGCAGCAAAGCAGACACAGCTCTGGTTTCTGTGCTCCTCACCTGGCTGGGATGGCACTGGGAATCCTTTCCTGCAGCTGCAGCCTCCTTGGAATTCCGTGAGTAAAAATCAGGGTTTGTGCCATGGGAGCTGCACAGGATGGGGAAAGAACCATCTGCCAGAGGTTCTCCTGTCTGACAAAAGCATCATCTCGAAGCAGCTGATAGAAAACTCCGAGGCAGCAGCAAATAACTCCCCAAAACTCGCAGGGAGGTCACAAATCACGTTCTGTGTTTGGTTGGTGGAGGCAACGAGTGCATTCCCAGCTAATTCCATTCATTGGGAAATAGGAGCAGAGAGAAGATGGAATGGAAAAGAGCAGCATCAAAAGTGCCAGCACCAGGAAGAGATAAAACCAAATCAGTATTCAAATTACATGCGTGTCTCAATTTTGCTTTGTTATTGTGTCACTGTTTTGAAAAGCCCAAATTATGCTCATAAAAACTTAAGCTATCCATACATATGTATGAAAGTGCTCAGCTTCAGCCGGGCTGAGACAGACGAATCTGGGAGTGGGATTCTTTTCAGGTTGTGAGAAGCAAATAATAATCAAGTGTAGTTGAGTTGTGGGAGATACTGGTCCTGGAAACACCTCCTTTGTCTTGTTCTCCTCCAGGAACAAGGAGGAGACTGAAGGTGTTTTGCTGTCCCATCTGGGGATTCATTACAGTTCCAGTGGAGACAAATTGGCTCTGAATTCACTGTGGGACTGGGCTTGGTTAACATCCTGCTGTGGGAACTCAGGTTTGTCCTGACACAAATTCCTGGAGCAGTTCATGCAGGATGGCTTTTAAAAGGGGAAATTGCAAACAGCTTACATTGTAAATGGATATATAATATAGATAATAATGCTTTCTCCACAGAAGAATGGATCTCATCTTGAAGGCACTGTTTTTTCCCTGTTGCTTTTTTTTTTTTTCGATATTCACCTTCTCATTCCATAAACCCACGGAAAGGTTATTTACAGGGAAATAGCCTAAAAGACTGGCTAAAACGTGCTTGTTGAAAGCTTTTCCGTGTGAGAAGAAAAAAACCATGGAAGCATATGCTACATAAAATAAAAATAAGAAACAAGTGCAGATGAAGATGAGTGGAAATGAGATGTCAGTGATCCCTGTGTCACCAAACCCCAGAGCCTGATGATCTGAGTGACTGCAGGGAAGCAGGTGGGCGGTGAGAGCAGAAAAGGGCTGTCAGGCTCCAGGAGAATGTTCCAAGGACCCACGCCTTGGATCTGCGGAGCTCAGGAGAGGAGCAAATCACACAGCTCTGAAGGGAATGAGGAGAATTTGCATTGTCTCCAGTCAAAGTTGCACAGAAAGCACAGCATGGCTTGGAGCACTCGCAGCAGCAAGTGGAGCTGACAGATGCTGAAGGCAACTGCGGAGCAAATACCCAAATGTAGGTGAATTTGCTCTTTTCCCATTCCATCCCAGCAGGTCAACTCAGAATTGGGTGTTTGAGTTCACCACCTTTAATCTGCTTTAACAGAAACCAAAACCCCAAAACCCTGGGAGATGTCTGACTCTCCATCTCCTGTCCATCTTCACTTCATCTCTGCTCCTACAACACTGACACTTCAAAGATGCATTCAGGGCTGTGGCTGATAGCAAGCGTGGCTCAGTGGACTTGATCTGCTTTGATTTTGGCACCCAAGTGCCATTTGTGACTGGAGCAGGTGATTTACCTGTGGTTGTGCTTGTCCTGCAGTGTTCCTCTGCTTCCTCCTCCTCCACAGACACCTCCAGGCTCCTCTCCCTGCTGTCTCTGCTCAAAGCATTCCCAGCTTCTCCCTCTTCCTCCTCTTGCCTTTGGAAAATCCATTTCTGTACAAACTTCCAAGAGTTCCCCCTGTTGGAAAGCCAGGGCTGTGGTCAGGCTGAGAGTTCTGACTGTAATTTATAGAATTCAAGGAAAATCGGCAGAAATCTAGAAAACCATTAACAGCTTTGCTAAATGCACGTATTTCACTGCTTTCCCTAACTTTGGTGACTGAGTTGTCTTGGACTGCTACCCCCAGCTTTGATTAGAGCTTTGTAATATAAATATTCAATATTAACAACTGTAATAAAAATGGGGAATGTAGCTCCACCCCTTCCTTCAGGAAAATTTGATCTCACTAAGTGATTGCAAAGTAGCCCCAGTTCGGAGTGCCTCTGCTCCAATCTGCAGCATATTTCTTGGGAAGATTAGAATATTCTCCCCTATCCTGTGATGAATATAGCTGTGTTTGGTTGTATTTTTTGAGGGGGGCAGGGGGAATTACCATATCACTATATGCACAAGAGATCAAATGTATGATTAAAAATATTTATAATACTGATGTGGAAAAGAATGATATGTTAAACAGATAAGCATATAATAATGCATGTCTTACCCATAAAATTTAATTTATCCCTTGGGCAGGGCATAAACTTTGCTCAAGAACAACATGTTTTCCATCTATAGATTGCAGAGCTAAACTGCTTAATTTTACAGCAAATTGATCACTGCTGTAATATTTCAGGAGCAAAATGATCCTCAACAGTCAGTTCAGTTTCAAAAGCCCAAATTTATGGTTCTGCTTCTGATTTAGTGATAAGGTTTTTTAACATATTGGGCATTTCATCACTTTCTATCGGGAGTCAGCGTTGCACCAACAAAGAAATATTTTTTGAAATCAACAACAACAACAATAAAAAAAAAAAGACATAAATAATATCCATCCACCTGACAGAAGAGTTTAATATTCCCTTCAGACTGGTAGGAGATTACTCAGGTTGCTGTCCTTGTAAACACTTGTCCTGTGCAGGGATGTGCTGCTCTCCTCTGTGGGTGGAATTTCCCCCAAATCCCTTCCCAACTGCTAAAGAAACTATTCCACTTAATTGCCCGAGTGGCTCAACTTCATTTCACCCAGTGCAAATAAAATTTAGTGTGTCTAAAGTTGCTTGACACTTTTGATATGTTTAAAATAAATGTAGAGAGATTTAATGATGTGAAAGTTCATGACTCAGTAAAGATTGCTCCCTAGCTGGGGTCTTAGGATAGACACCTATAAAATCAAATTATTATAATCACAGGAGTCAGGAGAAAAAAGTAGGCCCTGCTGAGCTCTATTCACAGAGTTTTTGCATTCATTATGCTCCTTCTAGTTATGAAACAAAGGGACGAGGTAGGCTGAAATCTCAGAAGGTTTTCTCAAGTAATTCTTTGCACAGCTCTTTGTGATTACTACAGTGAATTTTTAGAAATCCAATTCATGTGCCAGGAGAAGAGGAAAAAGACACCTTCCTTACCTCTGTGTGCTTGTAAGTGCTCATTCTTGAGCAATAACTGGCAAAATAAAAGGAAAGGTATGGATGAAATTTGTTCTCTTTACCAGACAGTTACTCAGCTACCTCTTGCATGAGTTAGTCGGGAAAATCTCCAACTCAAAGGCATCGTGTGTGATGCAGAGGTCAGGATTTCAAAGGCTGACTGCACTGAGTGCTGCTGTGTGTGAGTGAGCAGAGGAAGAGCTTCCCAAGCCTTCCTCAGCCCCACATAACAACAATATCAGCCCCACATCAGCCCCACATCTGCCCCATCCCTGCTGTCCCTTCCTGACTGTTTGGTGATTAGCACAGCTCTGCCCACAGGAGGACATCGGTACACAGCATTTTCTACTCCAGGAGATGATTTCCCCAAGCTGCTGCAGCCTTTCTGCAGGGCTCTGCACACTGCCCTGGGACACACGGCATGCAGGCACAGTAAGTAGGTCGTTCGCTTGGGCCTGCTGGTTCTTTGGAGGCTGGAAGGGTAAAACATCTCAGTGCGAAGGTCTACTTCTCATGTTCTCTACAATAAAAACAAGAGAAAGGGAAGGATCAAATGCCAACTTTTTTTTTTGGTGTGCGAGCAAAACAATAATTAAGGGTGCACATTTCACCTGCAATTATTTACAACTGGAGTTTAGATCAGGGAGATGTCTAAATGCTTGCTGGAAGCTCCCAGTCAGCACTGCAGACGGTTTGTCTGGCCACAGTCTGCTTGGCTCGAGGGGATTTGCTGGGGAGGAGAAGATGCCAAACACTCTAGCTCCCTTAAAAAACTGAGGCAAAAGATTCCAGCTGCGGGCTGGATTTAAATGTTCTCCAGTCAGAAATATCCATTAATTGTCCAAGCAGGGAATCCCTCCCACATCTCTGCTAACGAGCACTTACACTAATAATTCACAAATGTGGTCCTTATCCTCAACTTGTGCAGTTTGACTGAGAATAGTGGATGAAAGGTGTTAGCCAGCATTTCAAATGTATTTTCTAAGGCTGAAAATGCAGCTTTGGAAATCCATGTGAGATTTCTAATGGAAGAATGCACTCGAGGTTGTGAATCTTCTTTTAATTACAGGGTTAAGAGTAGGAAATCCTTTACCAATCAGTTGCAATTAAAGGAGAACAATTTCGTGGACTTGTTTTGCTTCACATCATCTTTCTCAGATGGTTTTCACATTAAATAAATACCTTCTTCAGGCTTTCAGTTTTACAGTTGGGCTCAAAGACCTGCTCCGTTCTGCACCTGGGAGCTGCAGAAACCACAGTGAGAGACAGAGCAGCGAGTGGGAAATCTGGGAAATTGGATGGACTCAGTGTCCCAATCCCAGAATTGTCCCCTTCCAGGGAACCTCCCAAAGAGCCAGGAGCACCCTGGTGGGCACAAATCACGTCCTGTAATGATCCTGTGAGGGAATCCAGTGGAATATTTTAAGGAATGATTGCATTCATCATGACTGTGTCAGCACTCAGACCTGGAGGTGAAAATGAGGTGAAATTGCTGCGTGCTGAGCTCAGTTTGAAATACAAAATACAAGCCAGGCTCTGAGGAAAACAGGATCCCATTTGCTCAGTAGGGTCAGGAGCTCTGCTAAGGCACTGCAGGGAGGCAGATCACACACAGCTCACACACAGATCACAGAATCAATCCCAATTGTTGGCACTGGAATTGACCTCTGGAGGTGACCCAGGCCACCCCCCTACCCAGGCAGTGACACAGCTGGGTCCAAAACCTTCCTGGAGCTGTTGCGGGGCTCTGCCCTGCTTCGTGGGAAGTTTTAATCCTGTTGGTTTGGTTTATGGCCATTGCTCCTCATGCTGGCAGCACTGGCCAGATCTGTCTCCATCCTCTGCCACCCGACAGGCACAGCAAAGCATTCCTGCTGGGAATGGGGTTTGCGTTTCCCTGGGATAAAACTTCTGGTGAGGAGCAGGTACAACCAGGAGCAAATGGAGTGGAATGAATTCGAGGAGGAGCTGTTTGAAACCCAACAGCCAAGCACGGACAACTTTTAAACGAGGCTGTTATGAATATGGACCTCCTGTGTGTGCAGAGGGAGAGAGCCTGATGTGGATATTCCAGGAAACAAAGAGAATTAACAGTGTAATCTGATATTACATCCCTGCAAGTGAGTAATGCAAATCAAGCTGCTCCTGCACTTGTTACAGGGGAAATAATATGACTTTACTGTAAAACACACATTGCAACCTTTTGTGGATATATATATATATATGTATATAAGTATACATTATTCAAAATTCAAATATTAATGATCACATAAATATTCCATGATCTTGGCTATTACTTTCAGAACAAACATTTTAATTTTCAGATGTCATATTTGTAAAAGCTGTATTTTGAGTAAGAAAGAGAGAGACAGAGCCTTTTAAAGGTGTCTCAGTGTCTTGCCAGGGTATCTTTGCTTAACAAATACACAGCACTTTTATATTTCTTTTAGCTCTACAATGTTCACCTGCTGAAACATTTACAATGCTCCTATTGGAAAAAAAAAGCTGTAGGAGGAAATAAAAAGCAAATGTGTGTGTTTGGAAGAACTGGGGATGTCTAAAGTGCATGGCAGTAGGTAGAAAGAGATTTATGAGGCTGAGTTGATGTGAGCAAACTTGAAGGGTCTGTGTGCCCAGAGCAGGGATTATATGAGTGCCTGTAAAACCATGTCCTCCCAGCTCTGCAGCTCTGCTGGGAGCCCTTCCCAAATTAATCCGAGTGCAAGGCAAAATAATAAATTATAAAATATTAAGCACAAATGAGCCTTTTGACTTGTCTAGACAGTCTGGATCAGATTTTCAGGGGAAAGTTATAAGAAAACGTTCGTGATGCCAAAAGTCAGCTTTTGTATATGCAAATGAGTCGTTATTACAAATGCTGCGAGTGGATTTCCAGATATTGTTTCAGGCTCAGCTGCCAGCTGGGTGAGCTGGATTTTCCAGGCTCTCAGCACTCACCCTTCAGCCAGGCTCCCATCTGAGCTCAGCAATGCCATCCCAGGGGGTTGGGATCCGTGGGGCACTTGGAAAAAACTGCCTCTTCCCCAGTTAATTAAATAGCAGCAAAGTGCTCATGGAAATCGTGGGTTTGTTGAGTAATAAACACCTAGAAAGTGCCCCTGAGGTGCTTTGAAAATGTGCTTGTGAGTGTGAGCTCTGTTGGTATTTGTTGATCCTGATCAGTTCCCAGGGGATGAGAGTCCCTTCTGGACTCTGGTGGGACCTGGACAGGGTTGGGAGGGTGGAGAGCACTGAGCCTTGTGCTCTGCCCACGTTCTGAAAATCAGAATGTTCCCCCCACGGGGGTGTTGGCTCACTCAAACCTGCCTCACATGCAATTTAAAGGGATTTGAGGCTAAATATCAGGGTCTGACCCTCGCAGGTTCTCCTGTAGCTCTGGCACTGTTGGTTTTCTCTGCAGCACCACCCAGCTCTGCCTTACCCTCTACCTGTGCATTTTCAGCTCTGTAATTCCTTCTGCTGCATTGCACTGCTGATCTTCAGACAGGAGTTGTGTTTGCTCTTGGGCTGCTCCTCCTGTCCTATATATGTCAGTAACTTTCTGCAGAGTCAGACTGTCTTCCCTGAAGGATTTTCTATTGTCATCACTTCTGAGCCCCACTCCAGTTGCTGCCCCTGTTCATTCCCTTCAAAAGCTGTTCAGTTCTGTGTCACCAGCAGGGCTCTGCTGCCTGTCCTCCATCGCTGCCTTTGGCACACGATAGAAAACCTATTTTTTGGACATAAAAACCACACAATTCCATGGCTGATCAATCACACAGATTAATACAAATATTAAAATCTCAATTGGTTATAATCTGGTGTGTGTGCATTTGTGGAGTTACTCTTTGTTAAATATTGTAAATACCATAATGATCCTCAAAAGAAATACATTCACAAATACAAATATTAAAATCTCAGTTGGTTATAATCTGGAGGTGCGTGTGCATTTGTGGAGTTACTCTTTGTTAAATATTGTAAACACTGTAAAAACCATAATGCTCCTCAAAAGCAATCCATCCACTGCATTCTTCACATATTTTTGTGCACCTGCTTTTCAGCCCAGAATTGGAACCCAGGACATTACAGAGGACAGATTTTCATAGACACAAATGGGAATTAAGTGTCCAATTCAATTGGCTTTTAATTGGAGTTGAACAACTGAAAGCCTTTGAAGAACTCTGCTACACTGAACCTCTTAATTTACCCTGAACCTGTTTGTTGATGAAAATCCCAACTCCTCGGCAGCTGCAGGGAGAGTTTCTTTTTGCTCCAGTAGCCACATTATCATTCACAAAGTGTCCAAGGAATTTGGTTTTAGCACAGTTCATATCTGGCTGGGAAATAAACTTGCTCTGATTTTTTAGCTTATGGTCTAATAACAGAGGAATGTTATTACCGGGAGCAGGAAAATTAATAGTTTTTAAATCATCTTTTAGTAAATAAGTTATTATATGCTTCATTCAAATGTGATTTTCTGTTACTAAAAATCTCCCTGTTTTCTGGTGGAAATGGACAAGTGGGGATATTTTGAATAAAAAAGAACATTTTGGAAGTTATTTCCTTAAATTATAGTTGTGCTTATTAAGACAGACCTTAATAAAATCCAATAGCCAATTAAAAGTAGAAAATGTCATAATTTTTCCCAGTTATTGTTGATCGCTGAGTTTTTTGATACATATAAAAATAAATAAACTAAATCTTTAATCGATTAGAAAGGCAAACATCCAACCCAAACCTGTTACTGGTGAGGACTCAAAAAAGAGAAGTACATTTTGATGCCCTGAGAAGATGAACAATATTTTAGAGATCACAGAGAAAATCACAGGAGATTTTCTAGAACAACATGAGAGAAGCACATTTTTTAATTTCTGTCTGTACCTGAGGTGGGCAGAGCTGCTCCAGGGTGGGTGATGTCTCTGCCACCTGCACATCTCCATCCAATGCAGATTTCCCTCTCTCCCTTTGTATTCCACATATCCTGCACAGATAAGGGAGACAAATGCACTCTCACTGACAGAGCCTAACCGAGAGCTGAGGGTGGGGAGGATATTTGGCGATGCTATCTGAGCAGTTTGTCCCTCTGCACCACGGCAGGATTGATTGCTGATCAGGAAATGATCCCTGATGGATGACTCCTGGGCCTGGGCATCAGTTAAAAGTGAGCATGATAATTCAGTTTTACTGATGCCACCGAGAGGGGAAGTTAATCTATTAAATTGTTTAGAAGTTTTACAATTCCCCATGAAGTGTTTAAAAGCTGAGCTGCTCAACCTTTGCCACTGCCTGACCTCCTCTTTCTCTTTCTCCTGCTTTTGATCCCTGCATGGAGGATGGAATTAACCTGCTGGCCTCAGGCAGGGCAGGGAGGGAGGAAGGTGATCCTTCCCTGGTGAGACAGGAAGGATCTCATATACACATCAGAACTAATGGGATGTTTGTTATGGCATTGCAGATGATGGGAGCTGCAGGTGGGAGGTGGTTGGGTCACATTTAATGCCTGGACAGCTCCTCTGTGGGGTCAGGATTGGGATCCCTGCCTGGCTCAGGTGAGCTCTGCTCTGCCTTCCCCTGCCTTCCTAGAGGCTCTGCAAGGCTTTCCTTGTGCATGCACAGTGGGATCACAGCCTGGCACCTTTGGGCTCCGGGGGAATCCCCTGGCAGTCTGCCTCACTGCCCTGGAAATGGTAACAGACAGGGGTTTGGGTTGGAAGGGACCTTAAAAATCATCCCATTCCCCCTGCCATGGCAGGGACACCTTCCACTGTCCCAGGTTGCTCCAAGCCCCAATGTCCAGCCTGGCCTTGGACACTGCCAGGGATCCAGGGGCAGCCACAGCTTCTCTGGGAATTCCATCCCAGGGCCTCCCCACCCTCCCAGGGAAGAATTCCTTCCCAATATCCCATCTAAACCTATAATTTTTCAGTCTGCAGTCATTCCCTGTGTCCTGTCCCTCCAGCCCTTGGAAATCCTCTCTCTCCATGTTTCCTGCAGCTCCTTCAGGCCCTGCAAGGCCACAATGAGCTCACCCCAAAGCTTCTCCTCTCCAGGTGAACAATCCCAGCTCTGCCAGCCTTTCCTCCCAGCAGAGCTGCTCCATCCTCTGCTCATCCTGGTGCTCCTCTGCACTCTCCAGCAGCTCCAGCTCCTCCTGAGCTGTGCCCAGAGTTTCTGTCCCAGTATTCCCAGCACTCACTGGTGGCACAGGGCTGTCAGAGCCACACCAGTGTCCCCCCAGTCCTGAGATGGGGGAACAGAGGACAACTGGCCTTTTGGAGACAATTTCCTGCCAGGAACAACGCTCTGTGCCACCTCAAAGGCACAGCTCGTGCAGAGCCAGCCCAGCCCCAGCCTGATGAGGCACGGGGACAGATGGAAATGAGAGGAAATTAGAATAAAAGAAATTAATATTTGACGTGTACAAGCATATGCACATAAATATAAATACATTTCTACTCAAATCAAATAGTTTTTCCCCAGAGTGAGCGAGCTGGAGCTGCTGCTTGGGTTGTGCTGTCACTCCTGGAGATGATTGTAGAGCCCCTCAAATTGCTGCACAGCCTTTTACCCACCCTGGTGCCACCCATCTTCCCTCTGTGTCAAATGTTGATTAGGAAGGTCTCTGAAAGCTCAGCAGAGGAAAAAGCTGGAAGACAGAATTATAATAATGGAGAGAGACAAAGGTACAGAAGAAAGGGAATGGATATTATCAGCATGTTACATTTGTGTGCAAGGAGCCAGACAGGATTAAGCTGTTTTGAATAATGCAGCTGACAACTGCAATGAAGAAAATTTGCCAGCCTTGGACTCCACCCTGAAGTACCCAATTTAGTCCATAGCTGACATAATGGGCAGGGATGAGATGCATCAGAATTTCAGTTATAGAATCACAAAATCCCAGAATGGTTTGGGTTGGAAGGGACATTGAATCTCATCTCATCCACCCCTGCCATGGCAGGGACACCTTCCACTGTCCCCTCTGGTGTCCCCTCTTGATGGGCCAGAAAGGGGTTCAGAGATGATGAAAATTGAATCATGGCAGGGGAGGAAATATATAAAAATAAACACATAAGCCCAGGTTGGCTGTTGAGGGGGTGGTGCAGGAGAGGATGGGTCACTCAGAGGGATAATGTCACAACCACAGCCCCTCTGGGGACAGCCTGTCCTGTCCAGCTGAACTGGCACTGCCTCCCCTGTGCTGAGCTATCACTGCCAGCACAGGATTAGCTCAATAATAGCCATATCTGGGTATTTTTTTTTCCTGAACAAGTTTTCACTGGGAATTACTCAGTATGTAAACCAATTTCTCGTGTGGAAATGCATAAGTGTTTGCCAGGAAGATTTTGTGAGTTTCAAGGAGATGTTCTAGTCCAAAGCAGAACCACAGGAGCAGTGGTAGGTAAGTCTCTCACTAGCACTGGGGATGTGAGTTCAAATGCCTCTGTGAGGTTGGTTGCTTCTTAAAATTCATCTTTTGTAGCTCCTCCTGACACAGAGCAAATAGAGAGAGAAATGAAGTAGAAATCAGGATATTTGGAGTATTTCTTGCAGCACAGAAAGCACCAGAGCTGTGAATTCTGTGTTCTGGTTGGAGAGGTGACACACAGCTCTGTCCATCCCCTCATGCCACAGAGCTCACTGTCCTCCTGGGCTCAGCACTGCCAGCAGCCACTCCAGAACAGGGGATTTGCTGATTTTGGTGCCAGGTCAAGCAGAAATGTGGTGTTTTTTCCCCTCCTGGCAGGTTAAAGGGTGCTAATGGATCCAGGGGACCTCAGTGCTGATTTAGTCACAATAACCTCACTTTGATTTCAACACCATCTGCTGCAATTCCCCTCCCCAACCTCACACTGGCCAGCACTAAGGTGAAGAATTGAGAATAATAATAGTAAAAAAAATCAGTGTTTGGGGATGCATTCCTGACCTTTGCAGCGATGAAGACTCAAATCAGGGAGTTCCTCTGAGCTGGAATGAGACAATCCTGGTTCCTTCCTGTGGCACCACCAGAACTCCTGCACAGGCAGGGGAGCTCTTTTTAAAGATCTGGGGAAGATATTTTTAAATCAGAGCTTTCCAAGCTGGTACAACTCTTTTGGAACAGTAATTTTGCTTTCTGAATTGGCTTTTATTTGGTCTCTTTCTCAATACTTGCAGATCATGAATGCCCTGGGAAAACACAGGAGATCTTCAGGAAGGATTTTTAAGCAGTGATCACAAAATCAGTGATGGGTCATATTCAGGGAGCAAAGCAACCTTTGCCTCAGAGTAGCCATACGGGGAAAATAAATAAAAATATCTCAATAACTCAAATTGACCTCAAAGCCTCATCCTTTGCAGATTTCCACATTGTTCAGTGGAAAAGAGGAGAAAGAGTCAACAGAAATGACAAGTAATAAAACTATGGAAAAAGAATTGATTCAGATAAAGTAAAACCCTGACTGCAGCTCTGTCTCAAACTGAGCAGAAACTTTTTTAAGTTTAAGAAAAGTTTGAATCATCTTTTCTACAAGAGAAAAAAAAATCTGGTGCTCCTTTTCCTCCTGATTCAAGAGATTTTAAAAAACCTGGTAAGCAAAATATTATAAGTAATAGACAATGTAAGGAGACATAAGTGGCTCAGGGAATGAAAGAAGAGTCTGGGATTCAAAAGTTCTGGGTTCAGTTTAAAATACTATTCCTGAGCTGCTTAGAGACTGGGCAGAATAATTCATTAGCAAACCCCTAATTTCCTTTCCAGCCCTCATTTATTTAGAATGTAAGAGAATCTGGCTGCAGACAGGGGTGAAATGAGACCTTTCTTACTCTTGTAATAAACCAACAACATGAATAATTGGGGGTTTTTTTTGTCTCTGTGTGTCGATTCTGACCTTGTACTTGCATTCTGAGAGGATTAAATATTTGTATGGACTGATGGCATCCCTGCTTAGCCTTCTCCAGACTGACCAGGCCCCAGATCATCTCTGCAGCCTCTCCAAAATACAAATAAATCAATCAATAAATAAATTTAATATTTAAGTATCACGTGCTGGCGAGGTGAATACGAGGCAGCTTTTAATTTCTTTGCAAAAAATGTTTGCATTTCTTTTCCTGCTTCAACTCATGGATAAGAAAACTGAGTTTTTGCTGAGCTTCCCCAGGCTGTGGCTGCATTGGGGTGTTTGTGTTTGGCCACAGTGAGAAGCTCGAGAAAAAGTCCTTTAAAAGTGCATTTCTGCTCCTCCAGATCTTGTCAGCCACACAGCTGCTGGAGTTAAGATTAGGACTGCAATTATTTTTTGCTGACTCTGTGGCTCTGAGCTTTTGCAGCAGAATTTCTCTAGAGGGCAGTCAGGACTCGGAGCTGCCTCGGAATAAATAATTATATATATATATAGTGTAGAAATGACAGATCATCTTTGCACAGCAGTAAAGGTTACAAGAGTGGGTGCACATGTTGCAGTGTAGGGTAGAACAGCTAAAAGCACATAAAGCAAACTGCACACTCTTCCTTCTCATAGCATCACCCAGGCTGAGATTTCATTGCACATTTGTATTTGGAATCACCTAAAGCGTTCTGCTTGCAGTTGGGAGGAGAAAAGGCCTTTTTGTTAGGGAGGATTCAGTTTGGATTCGTGGAGGGGTTGGAAACAGGGAAACAAATTGGAAAAATAAGTCAAGGGTCCAACCTGTGGTCCAACTTGCTCCTGTGGCTCTCCTGCTGCTCCCAGAAAACTTGGGGAGCCCAAGCCCGACCTTGCTCCAAACCCAGCATTTGTGATCATTCTCTGCCTCCAATGGTGCATTTAACAACAGCAAATGTGAGAATATATCTGAATTCCTGCTGTGAAGGATGTAAAGCCTGCTGGATTTTCACAGCCAGGAAAGACAGGAGGTAACAATGAGGGTATGAACATTTTGGAGCTCTCTTGAACCTTCCCCATCATCTTTGCAGTGAGGCCATGTCAGGTCATTAAATCCATCAGGACATCCCAAAAACCATGCAGGAGGGCAGCTGGCTGGAGAAGGACATCAACAATTATATCTTGGCCAGATAATATATCATGGCCAACACTTGATTATAAAGTGCTTTGGACTAAAGTCCAAAATTGGAGCTGTTCGGCTCGGTGATACCACAAATGACAAAAGGTGTTTGTGTCATTCCATGTGTCACTGCATGACATGATGGAGGCTCTCTGTACTCAGTGTCAGAGCATTTCTGACTGTTTTCAGCGGGGCAGGTGTGCAGAACCCGAGCTGTGCTGTCACCAGCTGCAGGCAAGGCTCAGCTCCTGCAGATGCCCGTTTTGGCCAGGCAGTCACACAGAAAGGTGTGAGGGCTGTAATCACACACAAACCTTGGAGATGCAGCTTTTTGCAGCCTAACAAAACAGCTGAGCCCTAAAGCTGGAGCTCACCTTGGTATGCCTTCGTGTTTTGGGAAGTTCAGATAGCAGCAGCAGCATATGTGCAAGTGCCATGCCAAAAATTAAAGTCTGGGGCAAAAATATCAGTGGCAAAAATATCAATTATGCTTTAAATAAGACACAATTAAAAATAAAAACACCTGCTGGTTCAAACAGAGATTTGGGATGTTGGGAACAATGTGAGAACAGGCTATATTTTATTGTAATATTATGTTTTTAAGGAATACTAAATTTAGGATCTAAAGATGTTCATACTTGAATATATTTAAATAATTACTCTGTGAAATATTCATCCTACAATCTGTATTGTTGCTTTTCAGGTGTCTTAGCATCTAACAAATGTGTATTCCTGGCCTTAAAAAGTGTGTTTCTTGCCTGAAACAAATTTAAACAATAATGTAAGATGCCATAAAACTTGAAACCTCCTATGTCAAGTCAAGAGGAGACTCACCCAAGTTAATTCCTTCCACATTTGGAAAGGAGTTGGGAGGTTTTTAGCTCAGCTTCATCCACTCACCTGAGACCTCTTCCATTTCCTCTCTCTGACCAAGTGTCCGCTCAGGCTGTAGTGAGGCAAAACATGTTTTAAGTGTGGGTTGACAACTGGATTTTAAGCAGCTCCCAGCTCATTTCAGACTTTTTTAAGCAGCTCCCAGCTCGGTTCACATTTGCTGGTGCAGCTGTTTGCACAGCACTGGTGGAACCACCCTGAAGATGTGATCTCATGTAAAACCCACCCAGGTGATTCACCAATTTCTTCCTGGAAGAAAAGGAGTAATGGAAAAGGTGCTCTGTGTAGAAATGACATCAGGAGGGATTTGCTGAGCCATGGGCAGGTTGAGAAGGTAGAACTTTCCCTGGTTGACTGAGATAGAACAGAATCTCCCAGGATTCTAATGAAATGAGTAAAATCTTGTGGCTTGGTGACACTTGGGTACCCAAAGTGACAAAGAACCTGACAAAAGTCCCCTTTTCACCACCACTGCTCAGGATGAAGATCCCCTGCTCATTTACCCCAAAGCACTCCAGGAGCTTTCCCACCCCTCCTAGATTATTCAGTACAGCAGTGAGGCTCATAAATAGGATTAGAAGTACCCCTTCCAAAGAGGAATATCCACCTCAAATAGATCTATTTCAAAGGCAGTGGCCCAAGAGTAATTGCTGTTTGGGGTCCTCAGTATAATTCAAGCCACAGTGTCTCCCAGAAAAAGCTTTTAGTTAAGGGGCTGTGATTTTAGGAAGGCTTTATACCCCATCTGTGCAGCATGGCTCATGGCCCTGGGAAGCTGTAAAACTGAGCACAGGCAGTACAGCAGGGCCTGACAGCATTATGGCTTTTATCAGTTGGTGAGAAATAAGCCCAGCCTTAGTGAGACACTTAAGCCAACCTGAGCATACCCTGGGCTGCAGATTTACAGCACACAGCCCACTCTGTAAACCAATTGTTGAGGAACCAGGGGCTTGAAAAGCCTGCTTTGGGCAAGAACAAGGCCCTTTCCTCAATTTCCACTGGGTTTCACTTCAGCCAGAGCAGTCCCAAAGAAAGACACCAGTTTGTGAGAGAGCCAGGCCAAAAAACCCACAGCCCTGCACACCCTGCGTTGCCTGCAGGAGCTCAGGACAGCCAGCCAGGCTTTGGGAATTCATCTCCAGGAGATGGAGGCACCAGCAGAGCACACCTGGCTCATTCTTGGCTCTCCTGCTGCCATCTCCCATCTCCTGTGCCTCAGTTTCCCCTCTGAAGGGTTTGTACAAAGCGCTTCTACATCTCAAAATGAAAAACGTCCAAATGCCAAATGTTGCAATGAAAAGCATTTTCCTGGGCTGCTCCCAATCCACATTGGCCACTGTTCCTGGAGTGTTATTGCAGCGGCACTTTTACAGCAAAGAGTGCTTTCCTGCAGAATAGAAAGGCTGGGAAGGCTGGAGTAGCTCAGGTTGAGTGGTAAGGAGCAGTGAGTTACTCACTGTTGCTGCAGCGAGCAGGAGGTGAGGGAAGGTGGGTGATTTCAGAGGTACCTGCAGCTCTGTGCCAGCATTCAACCTGGTGATTCATAAGCTGCTCGTCAGGAGCTGTTAAATATCTGCTTTTTGCCAACGCTCGCTGTTTCAGTCTGCCAAAGATACTGGAGAAACAGTCACTGTAAAAAATTTATAGTTTCTCTGGGGAAAACAAAAGCTTTTTGTGGCATAATGCAACACCATAAATTAAAACTTTTTTTTTTTTTAAGATTAAGAAGTTACATCATGTTTTGATGTAATGTGATGAGGCAGGTCATGCTTTTAATTTTAATAAGCTTAAAAAAGAGCGAGTGATTGAGATTTGGGAGAATAAATATTGTTTCTGAACCTGCATCTTCTCTTGGGGAAGGCTGGCAAAGCAGGCTCACCTCTGCCATCTGGGTTCAAGTCTTATTTCAGGAAAGCAATCTGAACTGACTTCTGGAGGTAGCAGCAGCACTTAATGAACTGAACTTCCACTGCCCAGACCTTCCAGGAAATTGGCAAACAGCATTAGCACTTCTGGAGTATTTGTCATCCTTAGGTATTGCTGTGCTTTCCAAAGCTCCTCACCCCCAGCTTACCTTTTTGGAAATCTCCTGCGACTTCCAATTGTTAAGAACTCCGGTTGGAGAGAGCCAGGGCTGTTCCAGCAGTGCTCACAGAGTGGGAGCAAACACAGGGATGGAGGTACATCTCTGAGGAGTTGGTCCTCAACCAGAGGCATCTCTGGATTCAGAACCAAAGCCCATCCTGCTGCAGTCACTTGGACACTCAGGATTTTTGGCGGTGAGGTTGTGACAGCAGAGTTAATGGATCTTTAAAGTGATGTGAGCTCCCAGTGCATCTAAGGCTGTAAACAGGTACAGAAAAATCTTCTGCCTTATGATCAGTGGACTTGGGTCCTCTTATTTTCCAGGAAAAAAAAGGTCTTTTGTTTTATTCATGATGAAGGGCACAAAAGGGATATCAGCCTTCATTTTATCCTTTGATTGCTGCCATGAGAAATGCAAAGGGTCAGGCACACTGCAGAACCAAACAGAGGAGAAATAATCACCTTGCTCAGCATTTTGCCTCCCAAATTTGCTTGGTTTTCCCTTCAGCTGAGTCCCTGAATGATGCTTCTTCCCACATTCTGACACAGCTTTCCTGCATGGCCTTGGCTCTGCTGTCACTCCTGGCTCTGGTGTCACCACACCCCCAGGGACATTGTTCTCATCCCATGTGGCTTTGGCTGCAGAGGGATCCTGGAGCTCTCCCTGCCTCCCTTGGCAGAAACTTGGCTCTCTCTGGAGGAGTCTTGGGCGAATGGCATTAGCATGAGTGCTGCAGCCCTGAGTGATGGGGTTCAGTCCCACAGCTACCCCACAGCCACCCCACCCTCTGCCCAGCCGAGCTAATTGCTGTGGGGCTCCTCAGGCCACTTGCCTTTCATTCTCCTTTCTGATTTCTCTTTCCACTGCTCGTATTTATTTTCCTTATAGTTCATTTTTCCCCTGCTCTCAGTCTCATTCTCATTTTGATATTTTTAATCACATTCAGAATGGAGGGAAAAGGGTGACCCATTGTCCTCGTCAGTGACACCCCGTCTGGGGCTTGACTGACAGGAGGTACCATTAGAATCAGCATCCTCCTCTGACAGGGACTCTCCGTGTTAACATCTCTGTACTCTGGGCTGTGGGTTTGATCTCCCAGAGCTATAAATTATGAGTGACTCCATCAAAGTCAGAGGCATTCCCGCAGTGCTGACACAGGGGAGGTCAGCTGGGGTTTGTGCTTTCAGCATTTCAGAGCTCTGGCTGGGGTGCTATGGCCACTTCTGCCATTCCCTGGAGTCAGCTGGCAAAGGACCTGCTGTGGGTGAGCTTCCCACTGCCAGGGGTTCCTTGAAGATCAGGCTCATGCTGGCATTTGAGCTTGGCTCTGGAGATAGAGCTGTACAATGCGTTACTCCATTGGAAATCATATCAATATCGAAACACAATAGAAGTGAACCAAAACATCTGAAATCATTTTTTCTGTGTACACAGAGAATGTCTCATTCACAGAGAATGTCAGAGAATGTAAAGCTGATCTTTCAGAGTTCACGTGGAAAGTAAACTACTGCAGACACAGAAAGTTCAGCAGAATCAGTCGAGAACAGCAGGCTGAGATTAAACATCACCAAAGTGAAACTGGGACGAGAGAAATGGTTTTGCCTTCAGTTCCACAATTTTACACTCCTGTTGTATGACTGGTCTCTGTACTGGTAATTTCTTTGCATTAAAGAAAGCCATGAATGTTCTGGAGGAGGCTGAACTCTCAGAAGAGGCTCCGTGGGAAGGGGGGAAGAATGCAGAGTTTTGATTCATGCCAGAAGGAATGTGCTCATTGGGAACAAAGTTTACAAAACTCGTTTCAGGAGGTACAAAACCACAATGAGATCAAAACCTGCATGATCAGACTAACTTGGAAAACAGAGTAAGGAGCTGCAGAGCTTAGTACGTAGGGAAAGTGGGGAGGGTCAGAGGTGGAGGAGCCCTTAAATCTCTTGGTAACTGAGAGAAAACAGAAAAAAGATTTTTAAGAACTCCATACTTTGTATTCTCATAGATAATGAGAACATAAAACGTCTGTTTTTCATCTTTTTTACACTTATGTAAAATTAGGATCAACTCACCAAGTTAATGGAGTTACATAGGTTTAAATCTGGCATAAGTGAGATAAGAACCAGGCCTGTCAGTTCATTAAGGACTTCATTAACTGTGACTGCAATATCTCGCAGAGCCTGTGTTCCTGCAAATAAAAACATGCGTTTGAGGCCACAGGAAGGGATCCTGCATGGCCTGGAGTGAGCTCTGCCCATTCCCAAGGAGAAAGGCAGAGGGCCCTGGATTGCTGCAGGGGAATGAATGGTGGATCTGTGTTTGTCCAGCCCCAGGAATTATGGAACATGCAGGGATCTGACTGTCCTCAGTGACAAACAGCACCCAACACACAGCAGCTGCCATTGAATTCAACTTTGTCATGACTTCTCGGCTGGCAAAAACTCTCCTGTTTGTGTTTATCTTGCTCAGATGTAAGTTAAATATAAAACTTCATTCCACCATTCTGCGCGTTCTGCTGAAGGATTGCTGATGGTCTCATGATGCTACCCAACCCACTCTATGCCAATTTGGCTCAAACATCAAGATAAACGTGTATTAAAAACCATCCACGAGAAGGATCTGAATAACAAAGCAATGATCAGCTCCCTCACAAACTCCATTCCCCTTCAGGACTTTGAGCTTTGCTGTTTGATCAAATGGAAAAGGGAGCGAATATCCCACTGTCGGGGCAGTTGTGAAGAGCTGCACATTTTTTTGTTTAAGTTATAGGTCAAGCAGCAATTTCCCAGCACAGCCCCTAATGAAAGCAAAGATTTTCTTCCTTTTAAGCAGACATCAGACCAATCTAATTTACTGGGGAGAAAATTCACTTTAGTGCAGAAGGACAATCCAGACGTATACACTACTTAGGCTCTTGTTAAGTGAAAATTGGGATAAGTGGTACTAAGTGGATGCATAGATCTTAAGCTTGTCCTCTTCAATAGGGTGAATTTTACCCTTAATAAGAAGTGTAAGTAGAGCATCAGTGTTGTCTGGATCCTTCTGAGGATCATTAACACACAGCTGAGTTTCCCCATAAAGATGCAGCACGGAATGGGAATTAATTGAGCTGTTTTAGTAGTTATGTACTTCTTGCTTTTTGCTTCTTACTTGTAAACTGTGAACTCTATTACGTCTTGTCCAAATTATGCTGGAAAAAAGGGGTTTGAATTCATTTCTATCAATCCTTCATGGGATTTCCTTATGCGCTTCTACTCCGTTTCTGCTATTTGTTCTGCTGGAAATTTATCATATCACAAGGAAATCCTGCAGCCACTTAATTTAGTCTTGGTGTGGCTTGCTACGTTTGTCCTTGAAAAGGTCTGTTTGGAATGCAGCGAGGGAAGCTCAGATATGCATATTTGATTTGGGCCCTCCAAACAAACTTCACAGCCACAGCTCCAGTCAGCAGGGAGGGCTGATGGCAACCTCAGCCTGGGGAAGGTTCAGCTGTGCCTGAGGGAGAACCAGAGCAGTTGGGCTGTTTGTCCTTCAGAAAGCTCCACCAGACATGGAAAGGCTCACTTCTTCCATTCCCAAGGCACATGGGGTGTGGAGTTCAGCCTGGTGTCACTGGAAATGGGTTTGATTTCACATGAGCAGCTCTGCAAGGGACAATAGTGCTGTAAGTTCAGCTCCAGGCTGCCAGACCTCCATCCTGGGTCAGGGGGGATCTCACTCTCCACTATTCCCTGGCAGGAGGAATTGGCCTCTTCTGCTGTGTCTCAAATGAAAGCATGAGAGGAAATTGGTTTAAGTTGCACCAGGGGAGGTTTAGATTAGATATCAGATTTTTTTTTCACTGCAGGAGTGGTCAGGCATTGGAATGGGTTGCCCAGGGAATCAACATCTCTGGAAATGTTCAAGAGGCACCTGGATGTGGCCCTTGGGCAGGGCAGGGGTGATTATGGTGCTGCTGGGTTGATGGTGGGACTGGATGGTCTGGAAGGTCTCCTCCATCCCTGAGGGCTCTGTGATTGTGTACAGACTGGGCTCTGTGATTGATTCTGCACAAACTGGGCTCTGCTCTGCTCTGCTCTCTCAGCACGGTGGCATTTCTGGTTCCCAGAGATGCTCACAGAGATGACAATGGGCAATCACTGTCCTGAGCAGTCACTTGACACAATTCCATCAGACATTCCCAACAAGGTGGCCTGAATTGCTGACAGAGCTCGGAAGATTCCGTTTTCCTGTTCTAGTATTATTTTTTTCCACTTGACCCCAAGTCAGTCTGGCTGGTTCAAGAAGCCCCACTGTGGCAGGGAAATGCCAACGACACCTTGGTGCAGAGCTGGTGCTCTGGCTTGTTGCCCTGCTGTCGTTTCAGTGCTCTGAACATCAAAAGAACCTCCCCTGACACAGACATTGCTTTACCTTCTGCAGTGACTCATCATTTTCCCACAATTAAATTTTTGAGCTCTAATGCAAAGCAGACTTATCTGCTTTGACAGGACGGTACAGAATAAACAGAAAAGACTAAATTTGTATTGGCAGCTACCACTGCGCTGCAGTTATGAGTAATCCAGCACAACCAGAAAGGACACCAAGAAATCAAAATAGACTCAAGTGGCTGGAGAGCCAAAGAGAAGACAGAGCTGCTGATCCCCAGTAACTCTGGTTAGAGTTGGACCAAGACACTGCATGGGAACAGCAGCAATAAATGTTTCCAGGCTTTCTCTCCTATCTATAAATCTCTATATAATTTTTAAAACTCTTTTATTGTCTTTTTTTATTTCTCAAAAAAAAAAAAGCTATGGCACTGTGGGTAATTTCTATGTCAGCTACGTAGATTAAGGGGGAAAAATCTCTCCTTCCAATGTGGGCCAAGGCTCCTGGAAACCATCACTCCCCACACTGCTTTCAGGTCAGATTGAATTTGTTCTGGCCTCATGCTAAAGGCAATTCCCTGGTGGCACAGATGCTCTTCTGGGATGGGGGATATCTGCCACACCTGGAAATGGCTGTGGGAGAGGAAGGGAGTCAATCTGTACATAAAAAAATGGTTGACTCTTACCTTGGAGATGCTCATTTGCAGAAGGGAAGTGATTAATGAACTCAGGAATCTTCTGACTGAGAAAAGATTCTGCACTGAATCCAGCTGGGTTCACTTCCCCCAGTCCCCTGGGCTCAGAGTTGTTGGATTACCCAGTCAGGAACTCTGGGAATGAAGAAAAACATGGAATTTCTTATTATATTTCCATCACATGGCTCCAAATTTCCATGTGCACTGCCTGCCTCTGCACATGCAGATCAATAAACATGTGTACAAATAAACAGAACTTGCTGGCTCGTGTTTCAGCAAATTAGGACATGATTACACACAGTCAAAAATTTGGATCCTAAACCTTTGTACACTTCTGTTGTGATATTTTGTAATTGCTAATTGCAACAATATCTGTGCAGGGCATGTAATTCGACATGACAAGTGTTTTTAGCAGCAGGTGAATAAGATCAGTTATTGAAACAGCAAAATTATTGCCAGCATTGAGGAAATTAGATAAAAATGCAAGGTCCAAAGAGCCTCATTCATATCAGATCTAACACAAGCTGGAGTAAACACAGAGAATTGTTAACTTTGCATATCAATAAATTATTGAAATAGTTTATGAGAAAACAGAATGGCTTGGCACAGTTCTGACTTTCGAGCATCATAAACAGAGTAATACCACACAGCCCCACTCATATATTTATATTTTGGACTACTCACCCATTGTATTCTGTGTGTAAATTGGAAAGCCTTGAACATTAATATACAGACACAAATATCTCCCTTTCCCAGCTCACAGTGCAGTGCACAGAGAAACAGGAGCTCTTTGTGTTCCATGTGAAATCTCATTTCACTGGGTTACATCGACTCTAAGTTTTGGTCTGAAGCAACACTTGGCATCATTTATTGCAAGCCCTCGCCTTGCCCTGCATTCCCTCAGCAGGTGATGTCCGGAGCAGGCTCTGAGCAGCCCCACTGCTCTCTGCCTGTGCCAGTTGGATCCTCTCTGTCTGCACGGGAGCTCTGGGAGCTCGGAGTGAGCAGGACCTGCCAGAGGTGCCCAAAGCCATCAGAGTGCCCAGGGCTCTGCAGGGCACGAGGAATGGCCCTGGCCCTGTGCCAGGCTTTTTCTGGACTGCCATAACCAGGGCTTCACTTTTAATTAATTTTTAAATGCAAAGCATCAAGGACGTGATATCCTTAGTGAGAAGCACAGGAGCATCTTGCCTTTCTCTTGCCTTCCAACCTGAAACAGAGGCTGCTGGGTGTCCTGCAGAAACCCCTCAGTGTGCACAGGTTTTCTTGGGATAGAACAGGATAGGGATGTGGCCATGTCCTGCAGAAACCCCTCTGTGTGCAGGTGATTTCTTGGGATAGAACAGGGTAACGATGTGGCCATGTCCTGCAGGATTCCCTCAGTGTCCACAGGTTTTCTTGGGATAGAACAGGATAGGGATGTGGCCATGTCCTGCAGAAACCCCTCTGTGTGCAGCTGTTTTTTGGGATATGACAGGACAGCGATGTGGCCATGTCCTGCAGGAGCTGTACCTTTGGATTTGCTTCTCAGACAACTTCTCAGGGATCAGTTCTGTGTTTCACGGCACTCTGCAGCCAGCTGTGCAATCAGAGTGATGAGCAGCGCAGATTCTCACGTTCAGCTGCAAGTTCTGCCTTTCCTCGTGGCAACATCACTGTTAAAAGCAAGGGAATAACAAAGCTCAGGTGGAAAGGATTAATGGCAGTGCTCTGTCTCTCTCAGCTAAGTTTTACATGACCTGGGCACTCGGGGCCTCTCACCCTGCAGGACAGCGCTGTGTCAGTCTGCTCCCCATCAATAACCCCAAATAAAGCAGGGTGATCCGATGGAACACCTGCATCACCCTGCTGCAGGAGCTCACAGCCCATAGCTCATGCCCCCTTCCTTAACCCTCTGCCCTGTTTACCAGAAGTTAGTTTGATCTGATTTCTTGGTGTTGGCTCCCTGCTCGTGTCCTGGCTATCAGTTCATAAATAAAACTGCCTTCTACTTATCTATGGTGCTCAGAAAAAACAGGCACTGGGGAAATATTTGTGCCCAAAGCCACAGGCCCACGGCCTTCCCACTTCTGTTTTCACTCTAAGATTCTTTCTTAATAAGGAATAATGAACATCAACACCCAGTTATTCAGTAAAGCAAAGCATATAAGCAATTTAATTAAATTAAATTAGCACAGCCAAGCAAACAAAGCAGTAATCATTCAAGCCCTCTATTTAGGCTGCAGCTATAGTGATAGACTGAAGAATAACAACACATTCCAGTAAAGACAATTACTATTAAATTTTTATTTTTCGAAAATCTCAAACCCTGAGTAAATACTAATTTTTGTCACAAAAGGTTCCTTTTAAATAGTCTTTTCCTCTCACTTCAAAATGTGACAAATCCCAGACAGAATTGGTCTTTTATAAGCTTCATTTTACAGGAGTATATTCAGCATTATCTTCTGCACACAGTTTGAGCTCATATCCTCCTGGGAGTCTCTACCACTTCCCTTGAATGTACTAAACCAAGGATTGGCCAGTCCAGAATAGTAAAGGATGAAGGTATTAGAGAATAGTCTTGGGTCAAGAATTATTATTGCTAGAGGCCTCCAAAATCTAGTTATGGGTTTCAGCAAACCCTGTGGGCTCTTATGATAATGCTTTTCTACAGTATTATTGTTATATGGCACTAAATCAGTCAGATTCATGAGCAACAAGAGGTCAATGTCTGATTGAAATTCATAAGGTCAAAAAGGAAACTAAAAATCAATTTATAAGATATGAAGATTTAGGTTCAAACTATATCCATGAGCAATAAAATTTCACATCCATAAATGTAAGAAATCAGTTATTAAACTTGAGGGGGGGAAGAAGACTTATTAAGTTTTACACACACATAAGGCAGCTAACACATAATTTTATCAGACATTACTGAAATCCTATGTGTAATATAAGAGATGATGGGCTAAAATGCTAAATGGTTTAGCACTAAATTATTAAGTGATGTATCCCTAAGGTATTAAAAAGATAAGAAATGCAGAGCAGGTGTCTCTCCCACCAACTCTTGATCACCAGTTTAAGTGCATATTGATAACAAATGCACTTTAGAGGCAAAATAGTATTAGTAATATTTTTGCTGTGTGAAAGCCTCATGTCAGAATAACTAAAAGCTTCTACCTGACAAAGAAATGTTCATATATATTACATATATATATATATAAAAAGATATAAAATCGTGTTAAGTGTTAGCTCCCTGTAGAACAGGAATGAACCTGCAGTGTAGTGGGGTTGGTTTGGTTCTTACACACAAGTAAGTAATGGAGGGGAAATAACAACTCCACCACCTTGAGAAGGAGAATTACAGCAAGCACTCTTACCTGGGCTGAAATGAAAATGCATTTTTATTAAAATTACAGATTAATGGAGATCCCTGGGAGCCAAAAGGTATAAAAATGGAACACTGCAGACAAATGTGGTTGTTTCAAGTCTAGCTCATGGATTCCACAGGAACTCTTTTTTCCTTTGCTATTAATTTTCCAGTTGTCCCCCCTTTGGAACAGGAAGAAGAGGAATGTCAATGGATCTAAGGCAGATTGTAAATGAAAGGGCTCAGTGTCAGGTTTGGGGATTTCTGAGGTGAGGAGAATGGTGTGAAAAGCATTTTGTGTGCCTCAGCCAAGTGAAAAGCAGCAGGTTCCATTCCTTGGCTCGAAGCAGGAGGAATTTCAGAGCAAAATCTGTCCAGGTTGGCCATTTCTTCAGGGATGCAATTCCCACAAAACAAAGTCTTTGCCTTCATTTCAGTGGATTTCAAAGTAGGTCCAAAGATAGATCCCAAAAAATGGCAGAACTCCTCCCTGAGTGTGATGCTTGTATTTAGGTAGTGTTCTCAATCCAAGGATAATCTGAGACATACCAACAAAATTTGAATTTGTTTTAGCCAAGGGGAATTAAAAATAGGAGTGACCAAGGTTGGGGTTTTTTCTTCCTTGTAATATTTTGGTTTTCATCAGCCTTTTCAAGGCAGAGATCAGCACTGAGACTCCCAAGCTTTGCTCTCTGGATGGGAATAAAAATAATTACTTCTGAAAGACAAAAATACGAAACTCTTGGCTTATAATGTGGCTGTAGGGATTTAATGAATTCCTGGGGGACTTCCCAAACTGCAAGAGTGGCCAGCATTACATCACTGCTGGGATACAGAATGTGTTCAGAATAATTATGTCAAATTACAGCAAGTGATGATTTTAGAACTTTCTGCTTTTTTTTCCCTCTACACAAGCAAACTTCCGTGACTTAATTACTTGTTAATGTAATAAGCAACCAAAAAAAAATCAGGTCTTACAATGAAAAAGAACATTCTTATGCTTGTTTACAATGATTGTGGAATAAAATTACCTAAAAAGGTCGAGATTGTTATATTAGCAATATTTTAATATAGCATAGTTTAAATTATATTACAAAAATTATAGATAATTATGGAAAGTGATACATTCTGTGTCTAGCAGGATACCTAAACACTCCTGTAAAAATGAAATAAGGATCTATAAACGCCATAAACCTACTTAATAAAAGTTGCTTTCATATTCAAAACCAAAATATTAAAGCATGCTCCATATCTGAAAGTCAAAAGTGAAAGAATAAATTAACTAAGGTTAAGAACCTTGTAGCAGCTGACTAACAAAGCTCTAGGGCATTATAAAATTTCATGCTCTTGTAATAAAAAGGATAAAGAATTGGCTAGAAGACCACTAAAAGTTAAAATAAATGAACATAAAGTAGATGAAAAAGCCTGACACGGCTGAGACCACAAATGTGTAAAGACCAAAGACACAGTTTTAAACCATTAGAGGACTGAATTAAATGCAAAATGAATCCTAGTAGTAAATTAATAGAAAATTACAAAGGTAAATGAGCTCTTTTTCCCGGTTACAGAAAACTTTTTATATAATTTTTTTTCCAGCACTTGAAAATATTAGAAGTGTGATGAGTTAAATTCTGGCACATGCCCAAACCAGAAAAATATCCTAATCCTTCTGCATATAGAAAAAAAATCAATTTTTATAGAGCAGACAGAAGCAGGATCACACGAGGTATTTTTCACTTAATATCAGGTGGGAGCAATTTCCCATTTAAATGATTTTCTGGAGGGTGTTCAAGTTTTACCTCTGAGCTCAGCACCTTCTTCACTCGTGTAAACCTTCAAAAGCAATGGTGAGAAAAGCTCAAATATTTGAGCCTTGTTTTGTTTTTATTTCTTAATCACTGGGTAAGACTGAGAAGGGAAAACCTTGAAAATGGCCATGGCAAGATACTGGAGAGTATAATTTAAGTTTTGTAATTATTATAACAATTTATTTACATTACAATTTAAAGGGAAAAGAGACAATGCAAGGCAGCCAAAATCTGTAACTCTGCAAGATCGAACAAAATGTGGAAGGGAACAAAGCTCTGCTGCTGATGCACTCTTTGTTCACTGTAACAAATGTTTGCCTCTCTGGCCACTTCTGGATTTGGAAAACCTGTTGATGGGGAGAAAATTGGGAATTATGGATCTAGCCTGGCTCCTGAGATGAAAAACCAGAGGGATGGGAAAGGAGAACCTCAAAGCATCAGTGCTCTGAGCCCCAGGATAGTTTAATGAGTGAGGCTGGATCCCTCTGCTCTGGTTAAAGCACCCAGAAGTCTTCTGAGCTTTATTCCAGGGGTGTGTTTTGCCTTTGGAAGGGGCAGCCCTGTGCTGCAATAGGTAGGGTCTGGCTGGATCTGTGCAATGCAGAGTGTTCAGAGTGCAATAAATCCTGGCAGGTGTGATCCATCTGTCTGCAAATGTCTGCTCAAAGCCTTGCCGTTTCAGCTGAGTCTCACTTGATGGCTGAAACGTTCCAAGAGATGTAGCACCAAATCCTCTCCATCATCCTAAGCCATGGGAAGGGGTAAAATAATAAACTCTGTTTATTGTTGTAAAAATACATTCTCCACCACAGGCTTCCAAAGAAATGAACTGCAAGTGTTTTTCTAAAATCAAGAACACACCGCTTTGCACAGCAACCCCCCGAGTGGTTGGAAAGAAAAGATTTAAGGGCAGTGCAAGTCTGACTCCTTATAAGCAGAAGTACAGAGGGTTTTCAGGGCTTTCAGCACAGGTTCTGAACTTTGGTTTCAGCTGCTTGGAGGAGCTGTTTTCCTCCAGTTCTCATTTTCTGGATTTTTGGTTTGTGGGTGTTTTACCCCCATGGGCTGCTGCAGGGTGAGGATGTTGGTGCTGGAGTAGTTGTGTGACCTCTTTGTCATCTCCATCACGAATGTTCCTCTTTATAGGGCTGGAAAAGTGCTTTCCTGAGTGCCTGAGAGGGCACAGCCCAGTGGGAAGCCTGGTCCAGCCCATTCCACCTGTGGAGTGGCAGCAGAGGGACATTTCCAGCTCTGAAACACTGTGATGCACACCAGGATAAGGAATACCTCGGAGATGGAGGTGGGCAGGTCAGCAGGATGAATCCCTCTAGGTTTGAAATGATGCACTGATGTGATAACCACATCAATTTGTGAGGGAGGATCTGATTGCTCTGCCCATCTCAGCCAGGTAGAACACCCACAGCAACTTTTGGGTGGAAATCTCACAAGTTTGCCGAGTCGAAAAGGCACAAATGAAACTATAAATTGAGGAGCTGCTGGGGAAAGCTGCAGTTCAGTGACATTGGTGATGAGAGGCAGAGGCTTCTGGAGGTTCTGCAGGATCCCATCAGCTCTGTTCATTAACAAACTGTCCTGGCCCTGCTGGTGGAGCAGCCCAGCCCATCAATCTGACCATTTCTAATGAGATAGAGGATGGGACTGCACGGGCCAGACTTGCTTGTCAGCCACTGCCTGATGGGTTTAAGTAAGAAATGATCCTTCATTAATTAACCTTCACTTGCTATGTAGATTCACTCATTGAGATGCAGGTAATTAAGCCAAGGTCATTTCAAGGACTGGCAGAGCAAAAACAGCAATGCAAAGGTGCTGTGGTTGTTTTGATCAAGGGCTGTTGCTGCAGTTGTTTCGCTGTGACAGTGACACAGTCACAAGTGGCCTTTTTGGGGGAAAAGAGAACCACACCACCCTGGGTTTTTAATGTGTCACCCCAAGGCTAGATAGGTTTTGGACCCAACTTTATAGTCTTGAGATTTGGGGTAGATTAGGAAAAGAAAATATCAGTAAACTCCAGAAAATTCCAGAAGGAAAAAAAAATGGAAGAGAGGCAGGAATGAACTTATTGGGAGGTCTTGACAGTGACTGAAATACCCCTGCAAAAAAAGACTCTCAATCTTGCATTCCATTTAAAGTAATAGTCCCCAATTAAAACAGAACCACTCCAGTTAGAAAACTTTCTGTAAAAAATAGAGGTGTAATTTGTCTTGGCGCTCAGATTAATTTGCCTGGCTTTTAACCCTCCTAGCCCATGAGCTGGAGCAGCCCTGTGGGGAGCTGGCCAGCTCAGGCTCTGCTCCTTCCCTCCTCCCTCTCAGGTGTAAAACCCCAATTACCAACCCTCTGTAGCTCGGGGACACAACAGCATTTTGTGCAGCTCCCCCAAATGAGCTCCTCCATCAGTCCAAAGCATTTGCAGCTCCAAACTTTGATCACTGTTGAGAGCAAAGTGAATATATTGAACCTGCAAATAGCCTTTGGCTCTTTCCGAGTGGCTTCCTTATAATTTGAGTGTTAGATTAAAGTTGCATGTTATGGATTTTAATAACTCTCTTCCATTTGGGCTGCTGAGTGCCTCTTGCTGGGATTATATGACCCTGCTCACCAGCATGTCCCATTACGAGCACTTAACCTTGAAAGTTGTAAAGACAGAGCGTTTAATCTGTTAAACACAGGCAGAATCACAAGGTTAGATAATTACAGGTAATTTGGCTTAGCACTTCTAGGGCTTTTCAATTATGGAAATAAATTTTGCTGAAAATTTTGTCCGCAAGAAATGGGAAAGAACTGGAAAGTATTTTAATAAAAGAGCATTATAGAACAAAAATATTTGTGAGCTATGTACATTAATTTGTTTCAATTAAGGCCGTCAGTCATCATTAATAAACTTTTACAAGCAAAGAGCAAAATTCAGCGTTAACAGTTGTGCAGAAAAACCTGGAGCAGATCAGAATGAATTTGAAATTCTTTTTCCACAAATATTCCTGAGAAGTGTAAATTAGAGCATTGAGGAAATCACTATCTCCTTATGGAAATTCCACAGCTGGGCAAACAGCAAATTGTTTCCGTTATGAAATAAAAAATCAATAAAATTAAAATCTCCTAAAACAGAGGAAATAATTCACTACAGAAGAAAAGACCAGATAACAGATGATAACAGATTATAACAGATAATAACCAAAGCATTCTGGCTCTATGGTGATGAGAGAAGGGCACAATTCTATAGCGATTACAGAAGATTTATTCATTCTAAGTTTTAGAAAATTGATGCTCCAATAAAGAGAGATTTTTGGGGGCCATTTTAACATCCATGGGTGTTGCTGTACCTTTAAAACACTGACCTGAGGGATTAAAGGATCCAGATGTATTATTATTATTATTGTTGTTGTTGTTGCTAATAATAATAATAATAATACTAATAATGAAAGTCCCCCCCAAATCAGATTTAAGGAGCTGACCAAGCCTTGGAACCTGGAGGTTTAAAAATCAATAAATACCTGAGAAAAGTTTTACACAACACTTTTAAAGTGGGAGGAGAGAGTGAGATCAGAAATAAGATACGAAGAGCAGAGTGTCTGATAATCTCAGCCTAAAGTTAATTTTCCACAAGGAGCCAACATGCCATGGAAAGAATGAAGAAACCCACAACTGGACTAACACTCAAACATGCTCCACACACAGGGATTTAACATGGAGGAAAACCACTGGGATTTCCATTTTAGTCCTCCAAACCTCCTTTGTAACCGATCTAGTTAGGAAAAAACAGAATATTTTCATTTCCAGTGCCCCTAGAGAGCTCCTGGTGGCCCAGGTGACCTTGACCCACGTGGCACACGAGTGTCCCACGTGTGACACCATCCCAGCACTCGGGGCTGCTTTTGGCACATCTCACACACATCACAAGAGCTGCAAAAATGAGCAATTAGAACTGTGTTTCATTTGGAAATCTGAATTTTCAGCACCACCAACATTTTTTTCCCAGGAAGGCAACACTGTCAAAATGTTTTGTTTATGCAAAGCTCTAAAAGAGAAACAAAAAAAAAGCCAACCAAACTAAAAATATGAAGTCAGCTGAACCTGAATGGAGCTCCAATTACACCCATTTTTTTAAAGCTTTTGCGAAAGTGTTTGAGCTTAATTAGGTTAAGCTATTTCAAAGCATGCCCAGTTGTAATTTGTTTATGATACAGAGTTGCTCTTTGATCGTGAATGTTCATTTTTGTAGAAACCCTGTTATCAGTCTCTGGATAAGAAACAAAATGAGCAGCGTTTGTGGTAAGAAAATTTAGAAAAGTTTAAGAAGCTCAGAAAAGAGCTGTCTTCTTAATAAAAGAAAGACATGACTTAATTTAGCATGTGATGGCAGGAGGGTAAGTAAATGACTTTTTAGGGAAGAAAGGGAAACTAAAGTGAGTTCATTTATCCACCCTGCCAAAGATATGATGCTGGAGAATCTTAACCTGAACTTCACCACTTCTTGAGGAAAGCTCCACTGAGATCTGCTCGTAATTTTTATCTTTGCAAATTCTTCCATTCTCACAGAAAGAGAACACAAATCATCCTCCAGCCTTGAAACTGCTGCTTGATAAGGATATTTCAGAAGGGCAAAAAAGGTACAATGGAGTGAGTGTCCGTCTGAAAATACTCTGGTCCTTCATTTTTAAAGAGCAAACGGTGGCTGGTGGTGGAATTGGGTAACAAGAGCATCCTCAGACCATCTGAATTTCAAATAAAATGGGTTTGTTTTATTTGAATCTGGGTTAGAGGCTGAGCGTTGGCTTTCAGCTTCTCTCTCAGGTTTTTTTTTCGGTGTTTTTGTTTCAGTCTTTTCCGTGGTGAGATGGGTGCATTAGCTGCACGGTTTTCTAGCTGCAGATCATCCAAAATACATGACTACATCGTGGCCTTTGGGAAGGGCTGGATTCGCAGAGCATTTAAATGAGGTTTTTTTCCGAGATCGCATGAAGATATTTTCGCACTCCGAGGGGAATAACGCAGATCTGTCGAACTTCCCTGTACCGGCAGAGCTCTCTCTCTCTGGAACACTTTACAGAATGAAGAGCTTCATATGCAAAAATTGAGTTTTAAAGCTTTGCTCAGCTCTTTTTTTAATTATTATTAATTTATTTTCGAAAAGCAGCGGATCATGTGAGTGGCCTGTGAGCATCTTTGCACATCCCAGGATGGCAGGGTTGGTCTGCTCAGAGCATCTCATCTGATTTATGCACAAATTAGTCACGGATGCAAATGAGAGGTGCAATATTTGTACACTTCCTCAAACCTTGGTCTTAATGACTCACCTTCCAAAACAAAACTAATGATGTTGAAGAGCAATATGCAAATATTTGCTCTTTGACATTGACACCTCCAAGAAGCAGCCAAGGCTCCTGGATCATTAGTAAGGCCAATCAACTTACTCGGGGTAAACAACTCAAGTTCAGTGAGCTCAGCCTCTTCTCCTCTTCACAATTAACTTGGAATCACTTTCACATTTTTCAAATGTGTTCGATATCCAACATTTATTTTGAGTCAGGGCCAGATTTATGAAGATATTTTTGTCCAAATTTGTTGCTCAGGCACTTCTTCAAAACTCCCCAAGTGTCTCCTGAGCTTTGCCTGCATCTGACCCTCATTTTTGGGTTTTATGGTGGACAGAGACTCCTTTTGTCAGTGATCTCTGCACTGTTGGACACTGAGATGGTTTCTTAGATTGAAGGAACTCAAATCACCTGGCTTAATTTTTACTCCAACCAGGCTGCATTTAGATACTATATCCATATTTAAAATCTGCTTTCCATAAATGTTATGCAACATTCCCTTAAAAATTGCTGTTTCAGTTAACATTTCTGCCCATAAATCAGTCACTGGAATATTCAGAGAAAGCAAATATGAAAGGGGTGTGAACACAGCTGAAGGCTATTCAATGTTTTATTCAAGGGAGTTTTCATGGAAAATATTTTGAGGTATTTGCTTAGTTCTAATCATTACCATGGGACGCCCTGGAAATCCAATAGCGACAGAAGTGCCAAAACTTGAAAGCAATTAAATGTGTTTGAAGAAAGAAATTTTCATTTTCTGTTAGCGCTGAAGTTTTGGTGCAGGAAGGAGCAGCCCAGCCGAGCCAAATTCCACAATCCTCGCAGCAGTTTGGAAAGCCATGGATCGACGTAAGCTCTAGGGGACTTTCTGTGACTGTGAGGAGTTTTTTTTTTTTTTTTCTTTTCTGTCAATATTTTCAACCAGGAATTTGGCCATCGCTGAGCTCCAGGCTCTTTAGCTTTCCCATGACACTGCAGGCAACGAAAGTGTGTTGGGATTGAGCTCCTGGAGGGAAAGCTCCGCGTTCTGGGTTTGTCTGCAGCCTGGAGAGCAGAGCAGGGGAGCATCAAGGGATGGCTGGAGGTGGCACTCAGTGCTCTGGGCTGGTGACAAGGTGGGATCAGGCACAGCTTGGACCTGATGGGCCGGGAGGGCTTTTCCAACCTCAGTGATTCTGGGACACCTGAGCTGGAGCTGAAGGAGCTCAGCCAAGAGCCAAACACCAGGAAATTTATCACGGGCAAGTTCAGCATCCCCTCTGTGAGAGGTCAGGCACACCTAGGACACACAGATTTCCAAGCTGCTGGTGGCCCAAAAGGTGCTGAACCTGTGCAGCCCTTCTCTCCCATTTGATGGGAATCCAGTGAGCTGATCCCACCACAAATTCACTCAAAAAGGTGCTGAACCTGTGCGGCCCTTCTTTCCCATTTGATGGGAATTCAGGGAGTTGATCCCATCACAGATTCACTCCATAACATCCTGAATAGCACCTTCAGCAGTCTGTGGTGCCAGGGCCGTGCCAGCCTTCTCTGCTGGCATTTCAGCAGGCAGAACTGAGATGTGAGCAGGGTTTTTGTGCTCGCAGAGTTCAGCACCGAGCTACCGCCGAGCATTAGCGCTTCCCTCGCTCTGCATTCCGAGGGTTCTTTGTGTGCAGAGAGATAACAACAACGAGAAGTCGTGGAAATGCAGAGCCCTCCTCCTCAGCCACGATAAAGCATGAGATAATAAAGGCATTGCGTCTGAAACATATTGTGTTGGAGTTTGGAAGGCCAAAATACGAAGCATTTCATAAATTCGGCTGGACAGATGAACTCTTGGAGCATAAAGAGAGCCAAGGAACTCCACAGGGTGGGTTTTCCCTTCAGGACTCAGCACTAAGCAGCTATTCAATTATGGTTCGAGATAATAAAGCACAAATGCAAGAGCTACTTCACACTATACTTCATCTTTTACTTCCTCATGAATAAGGATTGCAGTGCTGATCACACAAGCATCACACAGCTCTATCCTAACTTCCACAGCCTCAAAAAAACCCCTATTTCTGTGCAGTGATTTCGGCTGAGTTTGAACACCTGGAGTTGGACTTGGCATGAAAAACCCCATTGTTTCCTTTAGGAACGGGACCTTCACCAGTCCATAAAGCATCAGAATGGCACTGTTTGTGGGTTTTGCCCTCCAGGCTCTGTCTGGGTTATTATTTCAAACAATAACAACCAGATGACAAAGGATAACCCTGCGTAAACAACAGGCAGGAACACAGAGCACGATAAACAAGCAGAAAATACAAAATCAACACAAAAGCTACATCATATTTCTCACTATGAACTGCCTGGTCCCCGTTCTGCCATCAGTGGCAGAGTACAACGACTTTACACAGTGTAATTGGGGGCATAATGGAACCAATTTTCTATAATCATCTATACATCCCCAAAGCAAACCCCCAGCTACCCCAGGAACACTTTCCCATTAGCTGTCTCTAGGCTCCACTTTAATCAGAGAACTTTTCATTCCAATGTTTACTTTATAGTGGTGCCATTAGGAAATATTAGAAATGTTAACATTTTAATATAATGAGGGAGGTGCAACTTGTTTTTTTTTTTTTTTCTTGTAATATCAACTTTCTGGAAGTTATGAAAACGTGACATTTTGTAATAAGCAAGAAAAAACACCACCAACAAACCTAAACAAATTCAAAGAGGCAATTTAGATGCAGATACTCCAAATATGAGGTGCTGATGAGCTGAGCCCCTGGATAAAGTTTGATACTTCTTGAGGGAGGAAACTGGGGACTAAGCTACACTTTGGTCCAGGGGAAAAAGGAGAGCACATCTCTTCTTCTCATTTAAAATGTTCATTTTAGATATTTCGATGCTGAAGTCAACAAGGTGCTTCAGCCCATGCCTGAATCCCTGCCCAGCCAGTTCCCTCAGCTCCATAAAACAACGTTTGATAATTTGCACAATGCTTGAGAGACAACTGGTGATTTGTTATCCGTAAATCCAATGAACTTTTGACATCTCCCGTTGCCTGGGTGAGGCAAGACATCCATTCAGCTCCTAATGGGGGAAAGTTAAGGCACAGTATGATTTGTTTTACTGATGTAAATGTGGCACGGAGCTATATTTTGTGAACGGCTGATGGATCTAATGAAAGCATTATCGCTTCACCACAATACAAAGTATAATGGGATGGAACATTTGGAGGCGTTTAGCCACTCACAAACACAGGTAGGGACCAATAAAAATCCTTCTAAGCAGCTATTGGCAGGCTTCTGCACTAATATTTTAAATATCTGGTTGATCAGCTGTGAAGATGGCAGAAATCGGTCCTTTTCCCTCCAACACTTAGGAAGATCAGGGTTCAGAGAAATTCAGAGAATGCTGAATCATGCAAGAAGCAAGTGTGCAAAACCCTGGAAATTTCTCGTAAAGGTATTTTTTACCCCCCCGTGGGGAAAATTCAGATTGTAAAATTCTGACTTCATGGGGAAATCTGGCAATTTCAGTAAGGCATTAGTTGGGAAAGTTTTTTAGGTCAGCCTGGGATTTCGGATAAGGGAGGAATGAGTAACACAGCCTCCAAGTAGCTAAAGCCCTTGTGACTCTGTGATGTTAAGAGAGCAGACTCAGCCTTATATATCTTATTTAATCAAAGAACATATAAATTCATCAGAGCTGGCTTCAACCTGCAAGTAGAAATAAACCACTTCTGTTACTGGGAATTATTACATACTCATATTACAGCCAAACATCCAAGTTTTTTTTGCCTTTCTGGATTCACAGCTGAAGAAAGAGAACAAAAGGAAGAAAAAATATCTAAGAGAGAGAAGCAGCAGCAGAAATCAATGGGGCACAGGATGGTTCCAGGGCCTGGGAATGAACACTCTTTGGTGTTTGCCATTGAAAGCAGCCTCAGTTTTATACCCTGGTGCTCAGGAAAACACCACCAGCCTGAGTATGGCTAATACAGTGGATATAGCTAATATCTATAGCTAACATCTACTATCTAATCGAATTTATCTCTGCATATCTAATAGATATTGCTAATATAGCCTCCAACAGAGCTATTTTACAGCAGTGCACAGCTCAGCTGCACAGGGAATTTAGAAAGGTTTCTCTTGCCAGCAGCACCTGTGTGTCCCAACATCAGCACTCATCCTGGCCGTGCTGAGGACACAAAATGCTTTTGGATTGTTCTAGAGGAAAGGTGCTGTAGGAATAGAGGTATTATTATTATTATTATTATTATTATTATTATTATTACTATTACTATAAAAAGACAAGCTCCCCATGTCCCTTGGCGATAATGCAGCTCTCTGGGAGGGATAAACTATGGAGCCAACGTGAACCAGATTATTGCCTCATAAACTGGGACACCTGCCCTATTATCCCTTAAATAATAAGTACATAAAACAAATTTGACTGTAATAATAAAACACAATGGTGAAATATTTATGGGTAATTTTTCAATGCAGCACACGAGGATTAAACCACACAATTTCTGTTGGCTTTTACAAGAGTTGCTCTGTTAAATGCTCCCTGTGAAGTCCCACAGCAACTGTCCTGGGATGCGTCTGGAAGAGCACGAGAGGGGATGAAATGAGATGGGGATTTTAAAATGTGGTAAAAAAGCACAGAAATCACCCTTGCAGTCAACAGGTGAAAGGGAAGAGGTGTTCAATCCAGCCAGGACCATGGATATCAGTGAGGCAAACGTTGCAGTCAGGTCCATCCTCCCTCTCTGGTGTGTGCAGCAATTAAGCAGAGCAAAGGGTTAATTGGGGCAGCCCAGCACCTTCCACCTCAGCAGCCACCAAAGAAACCCAAAAAAACCTCCAAACGCAAACTGGGCTTAAATCTGTCTGCAGATAAACAGCACCAAGCCCTTAATAAAAACAATACTGAGTCCTTAATATGAGAAACTAACAAATAGTGTAAAGAATTACTTCAGGGATATCATTAGATTACATCTTTTACATCTCAGAATTTCTCACTTACCTCTCACCTTTTCTAAATTCTTGTAACTGAAAAAGCCACAGGGAGAAAAGGAAAAAAAATTGCATTTTCTGATTGTTCATTTGGCAGAACAGTACAGATAAACAGGCTCCATAATTTCTTTCATACAGTTATTTCCATATTCATTTCCCCACTCTTCTGTGGGATGACTTCTGATAGAGCAACAAAGAGAAAAAAAAAATTTAAATAAGGAAGTGAATTTCAAAGCAAGAGAATTTATGAAAGGCATCTGAGGCAGCAGAACCTCTAACCTGTGAGTACTTTCAATGTACTTTAGATTTTAAGTTGTCAGGGTCACATTCTCAGTTTTTGAAAAGCACTCACGTCTGGCTCCCGAGACAGAGCCTGATTTAGTCTTTTATAGGCACATAGTACATGCTCTAATTAACCCAACTTAATTTTTGAGCGCAGCCCCGATGTCTAATAGCCATGATGCAATATTTAGCAGATTATATCACTTATTATTTTATAAGACACCAGATAAAAATAAAGCGAATCTCTGCACTGCATCTTTCTTTAGCACTGTCTACCAAATAATCGGATTATTTTGATTTGTCTTTTTTTAAAACCTGATGAGGTTATTTATTGCTTTTCCAAGCTGAAGGAAACGCCTGATGTTTCCCATAGGTGTTTTGGGTGTTCAGGTGAGGGGAGCAGTCCCAGCATTTAAATTAAAATGAAAACATTTTAAAATCCGCGTTAAAATCCCTGCCCTGCTGCTTGCAATCCCAGGCATTTTGGCAATATCTCTGCAGGTACAAAGCTCCAACCCAGCCAATTTTCCACCAGCACAGCCAGGACAGACACACCTCCCTCGTGTGTGTGTGAAAATCCATCCCTGCCTGCCTTTCCTGTGCTCTGCCTCCCTGCTTGAAGAGTTTCTGTGTTTTCTCTTTGTATCATTCTGGCTCCGAGCACTGAAAGCCACATCCTGTTATGTTTGGTTGCTAGGTGGAGAAATGTTATCATGGGCTTCAGCAATAATTTATCCATAGAGCTAGAGGAGCTGTCATGTACTTCTGACAGTGAGCTGCAGCACTTTATCAGCTTGCCTGTAAATCAACCGTGTGTGGGTGAAGATGCCAGCAATGTTTGATCTCTCTCAGACACTCTAATAATCTGCTTTTGTCTGATTGATTCCTTCACATCACCAAGCACATTGCAACCGAGAGTGGAGTGCCCTCTGTTTATCTCCCTTGGTCATCTGCTGGAGGGCAACAGGGCAGAAAATGCTGTTCTCGCCGAGATGGAAGAGTTTTTTGGAATTAGGGGCTTTACATCATATCCTGGAGCAGCTTTAGTCCAGTAAATCAATGATAGCAGAATTGAATGCACCATAAATACCTCAAACCGTATCTCTTACAAGAATGTAAGAGTAATTCATAGAAACAGGAAAGGTAACTTTGCTGGGAAGAATTACGAGCCCTACAAGCTGCAGACATGCAGGTCTTTTACGGCCTGTGTTTACATCTCCCCTCTTGAACTCGGGCAAGAAATGCTCTGCGCTGGCATTTGGTTCCAGGCACTTCAGAGAGAATATTGAGCAGAGCAGGACGCTGTCAGAATTGATCAGTGCCTCTCAATCCGCAGCCCAAGTTTTGCTAAATTTCTGTCAAATAGTGTTTCAGGCGGGAGAGGCCGATCGGGCCTGGCTGCTCTGCGCTGGTGCTGGGCAGGGCCTGCCTGCCAAAAATCCACATTAAAGGATCAATAACGAGCAGCAGAGCCCCTCCAGAGGAGGGAGGAGTGTGTATCCCATTCCAGTGGCTCAATGGGCCTGGTTTGGCTGTGTTTTGTCCATCACACCAGCTGGAAATCAGGAGTTCTGCCTGGCAGCAGCTCATTGCTTGCTGACCACAGCAGCCTGGGATTCCTGACCCCTCAGCAAGCCCAGGGTGGGAGATCTCATGGCTGTAATTGACTAAATCCCAGCAGGGGAAGCATTTGGTGCTGGTGTCCCCTGCGTGGGTCACGGTGGGGTGGCACAGGCAGCAGGATATTTGGGGAATGCACTAATTTCAACCCAGTACACTGAGGGGAAAGGCTGGTGGTTCACAGCACCGCCGAATGCTAAAAAAGGGTGAAAATTCACACTGCATAATGTATTTGTAATTGTGCTCAAGGCAATGAGAGGAGAGAAATTCATGAAACAAATCTGGCATACAGTGTAGCCCTGTGTGGATGCTGCAGGAGCAGCTCCATCTCCTCCAGACTGATGCACTGAGCAGGGAGCTGCAGGAGTGGATCTACCTTGGCCCGTCACTGGGATTTCTCCAAGCTCTTGTATAAATGGGGACGCAGACTGCTTTCATCCCCTTCCTGTCCCCAGCTGGGTGACCACAGAGGCAACACCTTTTAGGTGCAGCAGAGGATCTGTGCTGCCTCTCCATATTTCATAACCCTTGCAGGGAAGCTTTAACTTCCATTCACAAGAGAATTTTTTTTCACTGCACACATCATAAAAGCAAGGGAAGTGATAAAAGCAAGGAGAGCTGAAGTTACAGTGTGCAGCAGGGTGTATTCTCTGTTCTTTCACCAACAGGCAGCATTAAATTACTTTTAGTTTCTCTGAGCATTACAAAACACACACCATTGGCTCCTCCAAGACCTTAAACCAGCATCCCTTCAGCACTGCACTGCAATAGGAGATGTACAGACAAACTTACAGACACAGCGACCTCAGGGCTCCTGCACATTGGGATAAAGGAGTCAGCTCAGGAGGATTTTAAATCCAAAATTCCAGTTTGGATACAGCTGCTCGAGTTCTCCTTTAACCATTTACTTGCAGGCAATAGGTCTGTAGTTCCCAAAGTTTGCTGGAAAACACAATCAGAACTCTGCTGGCTGAAATCAGCAGGAAAACAGAAAAGTCTCAATTCTGACTTCCTGACGTTGATTTAGTGGTGGTGGATGTCCATGGAGTCTGTGCTCACACTGCCCCAAATAATTCAAGTAAAAATCCTCAGCGGACTTAAATTTAGACACTCTAAATTGCTCTTCAGCGTTAAGTCAAAAATTATTTAAAATAAACCTACTCTTAAGTCTCAAACCCTATTCATTTCTAGTATTGCAATATACAGGTTGGCACTTTCCAAAGAGAACTTGAAAATTTAAAAACCAAAGAAGAGAAAATGACAAAAAAGAAGAGGAGAATGAGAAAAGAGGAAAAGAAAGCACGTCTAAGAAAACTACCCTTCCAATAACATCAAGATATCATCAAGGGAGATGTATAAGTAGAAGATATTACATGGCTGTACAGTAAATATCACATTTCTTTTTACAAGCATGTTTCTGCATTTTGTTACATCCTGACTGGCAGATACATAAATTTTGAATATCCAGTCTAAGAAAGGACAGGCTTAGGATCTACAGGCTGTGTTCTTCGTGGCTCTAAGTGGTCAGCGGCATTTTCTTAGTCCATAACAGATGGATTAATTACTGAACTGTGCTCAGATCTAGAAAATTTAGTATGTTTTCATGAGCAAGCAAAAGAAATGAATAAATGCTCCAAGTTCTCTCTCTGCCACCCAACTTCCAGCTGGCACTTTGTTGCACACAAGGAAATAGATGCAGCCCAAGAAGCTCCAGGAAGGAAGTACTTGGGCAACTGTGGTTATTTAGCCTCTTTCTAAAGCATTTGACTGCTGCTGTCAGGCAGCCCTGTGTTATTTCCTGAAGTATAATCGCAGTAAGGAGGATTTCTGCATCATCTAGCCGAGTGTTGGCCAATGCTGAGTGATTGATTGAGGTTATGACATGACTTTTACAGACAGCACTTGCAGGGCTGAAACAAACACACGGGACTTGCTTGTTATTTTGTGGGAAAGGAAAACACTTGGAGACGGGAAGGGGAATTTCCGGCAGCTGGAAGGTTTCAATGATTTGACATTAGGCGGTTTTTGTTTGATGGTGGGAGACAGGTCTGATGAAACCAGACATGCAGTTTACAATTCTAACTAATATCATCAAGGTGTTAAAGGGAAAAACCTCATCAACTCATTGATTCCATTCATTGGGAATACATTCCCACAGTTTTGGTTTGCCCCACAGAAGTGTCCTTGTGCCCAAAGGAATCATTTTCTCTCTACAGGAAACACCATTAGGATGGCAGGTTTGGAGCACAGAAGGAAACATCTGACTTTGCAAATCCTATTTTTAATACAGTTGTTTCACTTTTCAGTGTCCCAGCTGTAAATTCCAGCCTGAATAATTCCCCGTGTATTGAGCCCACTACTGAACATTGTTAATCTCAAGGTCCTTGTAAAGAACAGATTCAATTTTGAAGCCTAAATTGAGACAATTCTAGTAAAATCATATATTGGCCAGGCATTTAAACATACTATAAAGAGCATGGGGTGAACCAGGGCCCTGAGCACAGGGCCAAAATCACGATGGAAGAGCTGAAACCTAAGTCCAGGCAATGAGGAAATAAAAAGGGTACGGCAGAGTCCTAAATCCTGCCTCTAGGAATAATATTCCTGTCTTTCCCTGCTCTCTGCCTGCTCAGGAGCCGCTTCTGGTATGGGAGAGAAAGGCTTGAATTCTTTATTTAAAGTTAGATAATCAATGCATCAGTGCCCACTCAGATTGCAGTGGGAATCCTCAAGAGGAGGTGAAGTTCCAGGTTTGATTCCCTCGTGTGCAAAGTGCCTTTCCAGGTGCTGCTGGTGCATTTTCTAGAGGAGAACATGGCAGTTTGAGATGCAAACACGTCCTGAAAAGAGTCTTTCAAGGGCAGCTGCTCACACACTGAGATGTGAGGTTCTGTCTGCTCATCCCTGCCAGATTGGGGTTCACTTGGATCACCCCAAACCACGGGACTGGGAGGCACTGCAGGACAGACAGGAGTGCCCAGGATGGCTGAATTCCCCTTTATCTGGACAAGTTCTCCATGTTGCCGATTTTCAGGGCTGCAGAAATATTTACCACTGACATATCTCAGCAGATCAAAGGGAGCTGCTGCTGCTTAGCATTTCTGGCCTGTAATCTGCATTAATGTCTGTGCTCTTTCCAGACTTATCTGAAATGTTAATGAAAACGCTGCATTTGCCCCAAAGCACCAGGAATTTGGAGAAGAAAGTGGAATGAAATTTTCCAGCACTATCACTGGATCTCTTTGAGGCAGAGGTGAGCCAGGTGGGTTACAACCCACCATGAAGTGACACCTTTTGTTCACAGGAGGTGTCACAAAGGTGCACAAAAGGGCTGCAGCTGAGCCTATTTTAGCCTGGAAAAGTGCAAATGAACTGGCAAACCCTGGCAGCTGGGGGATGCTGCAGGAGAGGCTGATTTTTTAGTATTCAGGTACAAAAGTATTGTTGCTCTTTCTGCTCCCATGAGCAATGCGGCTCTTGAGAATAAGCCACCCCAAAGGTGAACCTGCAGCCTCACCACTGCTCCTCCCTCCCTGCCAGCTCTCCACAGTCACTGAGATTTGGAAAAGATCTCCAAGATCATCGAGTCCAACTTTTGACCATTCTTGGTACATCAGTGAATCAGTGCTTCCATCAGACACAACAACTTGGTGCTTCCCCTGGTGAAAATACCAAATATTTCAGTACTTTTTTTCTGAGAATAGATCAAAAATATAATAAAAAAATATAACTGATATAGAAAATATAACAAGAGGTGTTCTGCAAATAGAAATCAGCATCTAATGGCTCATTGCTTGTCTGGGTCACTCTTTATGTCCTCCCATAAGATGGAGGATATCCCAGGAATCATTGTGAGAGTCTGGGATCACTCTGTAATGTCCTGCCAGGCAGAATCAAGGCAGCTTTCACCAGTTCTGGAGGTCTAGGTGTGCAAAATACATCAGTGACAGACTGATCATCGAGGACTGAGAAAAGAGAATTTCATTTCAGCAGGAGGTATTCCCAGTGCAAATGAAAGCTGCTCCTCTAGCTGTGGTATTAGAGACACAGCGAAACTGCAAATTGAGTATTTCAATACCTCTCCACCCCTAATTTTAAGCAGTTTAAAAAAAAAAGAACTAAAGGAGAACAATCAAACACGCTGGGACTGGCTGGCTTAGGGAGCTGTTAATGGGATACAAACCCTTTCAAGGTCACTGGTGCAAGCCTAGCTCAGATTAGGAGTAATTGAAAGTCATTATGACTTGATGGCTGCTCAGAGTTTAAGTGACATGGGTTGGTGGTCTCAGTGCACTGAGTGAACACCTGGCCATGCCTCACCCACAAAGGGGACTCTGTTGGTGTCAATTCGGAGCTTTTCATCAGACAAAACCATCAAATTTAATATTTAAGATTAAAATTTAAAGAAAAACCATAAAATAAATAAATCCAAATGAATCATAAACAATCTGTGTCACCGCTGTATCAAAAATGTCATTGGTGTCTCAAAGTTGACATGTAAGGCCCTAAGAAAGAATCCCAAAATCAATGAGGTTGGAAAAGGTCTCCAGGATCATTGAGTCCCACCTGCCAAGCACAGGGCAAAATTGGTTTGGGATTTATGCTAATTCACCAATAATAACAATAACAGACTTTGGGCTAAACGGCATGCTTTGAATTTGGTCCACTAAATTATATCAAAAATCTTGGGTAGAGATATGTAGTGCATAAAACTTGCATAAAGGGTTTCATTGATTTTTAAATTCATTCAAGTCCCCCTGGAAATCTTATTGTCTTCTCTCTGGGTTTTATGATTCCACTTTTATGAATCAAATTTGCAAACTTTGAACTTACTCAGACTTGGAATGTGCTCAGCTGTATAAAAAGCCAAAACAGTTTCTCCTGAATAATCCCAATTATTCTCAATACTTAATGGCTATTAATTTATTCAATCTGAGCTATTGCTTAAGCACATGATTAAGGTGCTTTTGCCGGGATAGGGCTCTGAACAGACAACGTATTTCTCATTATTTGCTGAAAATCCATTCTAGTGGGGAATGTTTACTATTCCTTTCACATACAATTATTCCTCTCAGTGTTAATCAGACAATTTTTCAAAGGTGTAGTCATGAAATTGGACTGGCTCCATGCCTAATCCAATATATACTGCTCGGTAAACACATAGCTCTGGATATATGTTTACATCCAAAGATATATATTTTCTAGGCAACTGAATTTTAGCAGAGTGACATAGTCAGAGGCCCAGCAGTACAAACAAATATTGCCTTGATGGAGATCTCATTGCCATGCAAGCTATTTTTAGTTCTGTGCTTAACAGGTTTTGGGTGAAAAAACCCCAAAGCAAAGCTCGACTGTTTTCCTAATTAATTCAGTGCTGCACGTGCCTTGTTTGGGATACGTCAGTGGCTCAGGGCTTGAAAGGAAAACAGAAGACATCATTTCCCTGCTTCATGCTGCATGACTTCAGCAAAAAGCAAACATCTCAGTGAGTCCCAGCGAGTGACCCTGATGGACAACAGCAAAGATGCATGAGGAGCCTCCCTGGGAGCTCAGCAGCTAAGGATTCATTCAGCAGCAGTGGGGAAATTAGAAACTCAGGGTGTCCAAGGGATGACCTGTGGTAACTCTGCTGGGACAATAACCTACACTTAAACCAAAACTGGAACAACTTCTGAATTCACAGCAATGGCATTTCTGTGTTCTGCAGTATCTGGTGCTCCTCAGCCTCACTCAGCTGAGGGACACTGGAAATTCATGAGCTTCCTTTTGTAGGATTATTCAGGTTGAATTTGGAGGCTAAAGAGCATCAACAATCCCCAGGGTGGTATCACTGAGTTTCTGTTGAGATTCCATTTCAGCCCAAGGTTTGTAGCTGGAAGCTTTCCATGGGTGTCTGTCTGGTGTGACAGGGAGGGAGCAGAGCTCTGAGAGCTCTGCCTCCCCTGAGAGCACAGCAAACACCTCCTGCCTGATCACAACACCAAACCTGCTGTGGCCTCAGCACTGCCTGAGCGCACAGGAGGCAGCTCAGCAGGAATGGTTATCCCTTTGGGAAGAGAAGGAAATCAAATCCTGCTCACTGCTGAGCTCCCCGCAGTGTTCTGGGGTCGCCTGTGGGATCATTCCCACCAACAGGAGCTTGTAGGATCAGCTCCAAACCCAGCCCACTGACCAGACATAGCCCTGTACCCCACAGATAATTTATCAATACATATTTGTCCTGTTTGTGCATTTATAAATACAGGACATGCTTTTACTGAACAATCCAGCAGCTGATACAACGGATTTCACCCCCTTGCTCTTGCATTTTGAAATATTATTTTGCTCTTAATTTTCAGCCTCCTCCGCCTCCTCCTTCCCCTCTCTCTCACTTATTTTTTATTTTGGTTGGTGACCACAAGTGTAGTTTCAGTAAATAAAGCTGGTGCTTGATAATGTGGAACGGCCAGGAGCTTAACTCTGCCCTTGGAGATCGCTTACATCAAACCAGCAATCAAAAAGTGGTGCAGATAAAATTTGTCATCAGGGATTTCCTACAAAAGAATTACAGTGGAGAAATAGCCTGATCGATACTATGGATTTTCACTGCAGGGGCTGATAGTCCAATTGCTGTGAAACACTCACACAGATAAAAGGGCACGGCTGCCACTTTGTTACAGACTGCTGACTCAGCCCAAAGCCTGTCAGGTATTTATAGGCCAAAGTGATACAGAATTATCACCTTGCAGTGCCCAGCTCTTGTTAGTTCTGAGATTGCCTCCCTTTATGGGATCGCTAAATGCAGGTGAATGGAAAAATGATGGCTAACAGCTGTCAAAATGCAACAGAATGAAGTACTTAAATCTTTTTTTATCCATTAAAAGGGTAACAACCGAACATAGATCATTGTGCAGACGTTGTAATGATATTTGGGGCCAGTAAACTAGGGGTTATAAACAATGTACATCTGATCAAAATGGTAAGAAAAATACAAAAGGGAAAAAAAAAGCAATAATAAAAATTCTTCTTGTTACTTTACAATATGTGGCTTGCCATTTGCTTTGCTGCTTTTCCAAGGGATCTCCAGGCTGCTCTGAGCAACCTCCAGCTCCTTCCATACCATGGTGATTTTATACCCCAAATACCACAGGGAAAACTGCTTTGAGAACCACTGGGATGGCTGCAGGAGCTCTTCTTCTCTGTCCTAAAGCATTTTTTTACACCCTCAGTGAGACAAAACGCTGGTGGATATTAATATGAAGTCTCTGACTGCAAGGAGTGTTTCACACACAGACACTGAGCGTGATGGAGGAAGAGCAATATACTAATTTTTGGGTCCAACAGGAGCACAAAGCATCTCTGTCCTGCTGAACACTCCAGGACTGACCCTCCCCATTATCCATTGATATCCATGATGAGTTATCCATCACTAGGACAGCCCAAGGGTGCTGAGGAAGGACCACAGTACACCCTGTGTTTATTTTTGGAGTTCTAGGCAAGAAGAGCTTGGCCTTGACTGCCCAAGGATGAGATCTGGAAGGTCACAGAAAGCTGGAGTGAGATATAAAAAGAGACAGGAGGATCTGCACAGACTTTGCCCTGCCAGAGCCTCCAAGGTGTTCTTCAGAGAGGAATCTCTGATGGAGTTTTTGCAGCTTAAAACCAAGTCCAGGACTAGTTTAGATGTATTTTCACAAGTACTTCCTTGGCAGAGACAGAGCCAAGTTGGGCTTTCATACTCACAATTTTTTATAACCTCCCAGAAAACTTAACATCCAGTTAAATAATTTTTTCCTAACATTCCCTTTAAAAATCCCGACATTCTCAGCACATCACCTACTCCAATATAACTGAGAATATTTCTTTAACTTGTAAATCCGCAGCCTGTCCTGATGCCCCAACAAACCAAAGTTTACCCTTCCAGCAGGCTCAGAACATGGCTGGTTTTATATACATCTAGGGAAGTGAACACCAATTTCCAAACTGAACACGAGAGGGGTGGAAAACAAAGAGAGAAAAAAAAAAAAGAAAATTCAGTTGTTTGGAAGAGGCTCAGAGATCCAACCTGAACAATGTCTTGAAGATCTCATTTACTTGGCTTATTATTTTTTCCCCCATTAACACTGGTTTTAAAACCATCTTATGTGTCTTGAAGAAACACAAATAAGGGGATTAGAAAGCTGAAATTTTTAAAATATCTCAAGAAGGTCATGGCCAGCAGGGGCTGAAATTCAGGGTGGTTTATGCACCTAATGCTTTAGACTTCATTTAGTTACAGAGCTTTGAACTAAAGGAAGAAATACTGCACAAAGCCTGCCAACTATATTGTTTAAAATAGAACAAAGAAGCTGGACTTGGGTATCACTGGAAGAACTTCCTTGGTGAGTTTAACCACAATATTTGACTGCAGGAGAATTGGAGGGATAATGCACAAAATTAAAATTAAAATACCAGAACATAAAGCAAAACATCAAAATAAATCCCAGTTTGGTTGCCTGTAAGAAACGCTGCAGGTTTCTAAACAAACATCTTTCCTAACCAGGAGAGAAGCCACACCTTTCTCAGTGCTCCATGGGGAAAATTATTGTAGCACTTGTCTGAACTGCCTGGTGCTGGTAGAATCATAGCTGCTCTCATCAGAGTGTTGTTGGATGAAGTTTACTGTCACTAGCAATAAGCAGTAGATAAAAGGAGGGAGGGGAGGGGGATAAGAAAACAAAAGGGAAAAATAGAAGCTAAAAAATTCACCAGAGGTGAAAAAAAGGGGGGGGGGGGCAAAAAAAGGAAGATATACATAAACTAGCTGTTTTTGTCTTTCTAGTTGCTATGATGTGCACAAAGGAAATAGACTGAATAAAATCACATCTCAGGAACACCAACATAAATTCCCCCTTGCTTTGACAAGTACGTAATTTTGTTCAGTGATGCTCTTCACATCTGGAGAGTTATGAGGCAATTTCATTCCCATCTGACAAATTTACAAAGAAACATTAGAGAGAAGGGATTAGAAAAGCGAGAAATCTTTATAGACTTTTTCCTCAGGCTGTATTTTCCTTCCATCTTTTGGCTCTTCCTTGAGGAATATGTATGAGTGACTCATTCTGTATGAACGCCATAACTGAAACACTTAGCAGATAAGCATAACATGAAATGTGCTTTAAATCAACTAATTGTATTTACATTATCTGGGAGGGCTGATCCTGATTGGCTAAAGTTGGGGGAAATTTGCTATTGTGCATTTTCAAGATAACAATTTAAAACTGGGGGAGAAAAAAAGAAAAAGCTCAAATATTATCTCCAGAACTTCACAGAAAAGTCCAGGCCAGAGGAATAACTTGCACTTGCAAAACACTTCCCACCTTCCAGCTCTGATTGACCTTTTTGACCTCATTATGGCCTCATGAAGACCAATTTTGCACATTGGGAAACTGAGGTAGATTAAATGATCTCCTGAATTCAGGGAGAAAAGAAATTCACTGGGAAAGCAGGTCAGGGAAGGAGTGGTTGGGCTGAGCTCACTCTTCTGCACCACAAAGAGCTTTTCCAAGGATGTTGAGCTCAAGAGAACATTTACTCCTCACAGACCACCAGGTACTTGATAGAACACATTGACAGAATTCATGCTTCTAAAAAAATACAAAAATGGAAGGATGAGTTGAACAAGATGTTGCCAACACCTGGGAAAGACCTGGGAATTCTTGGTTTCGTGGCTGCACCACCTCATGTTCTTTCTGCCTTTCTGGTTCAGCTTTCTCTTTGCTGACAGTGGAGAATTCTGACAGGGATTATTCCAGGAATAAATGTTAATAAGAAATGCTGCAAAGGCTTTGCTTTCTCCTGCAAGGTTTTAAAAAACCAGGCAGCCATGGCTTGTAGTTACACTGCTGAACATGTGTGAGCTCAGCTGATGTATGGCTACTACAGATAGCAGTGCTTTATGATCTCTCTGCAATCAGGAGCAGTTTTATTTTAATTTTATCTTTTCCTTCACTATTTTAATACCAAAACGTTGTCATTGATTGGGAATAACACCAAGGAACTTCCCCCATGGATAAGCTGGGCTCTGCCATCCCCATCCTTTGTTTCCTCCTTGTAAGGTCATTTCAAGAGCTGGGAGATGGGACTTCCCTCCTCCTCCTATTAATGAAAATTACATGATGCTGCTCGGAAGTTCCAAAAAATATTCCTTTCTTGGCGTCGAGATGAAATATAATAAAATGCAGATGCTTTCTGATAGAGAGCCCAGATGAGAATGTTTAACAGCCACGGCTCCTGCAGAGGGGAAATCACAGGGGACACAACTCCTCAGCCTGCTGGGAAGCCCCAAAGCAATCACTGCAATCTCTGCAGTGACAGCAGCCAGTCGGGGCAGAGGTATTTATTATCTGCTTCATGGGACCCAGGTGGAGCTGCTGGCAGGCAGCTTTATGGCTCAGGGTCCAGCTGAAGAGAGGGCTGGAATCAATGTGGGTGTAAGAGTGCTGCAGGTTTTACTGTCTGCATTTGCAATCTGCACTGAGCGCTCAGAACGACCCTGACTGCACTGATTCACCTTTTGGGGTTCATCTGCAGCTGGCCCTTCTCTCCTCTGCATGGACTAAAGAAAAACTCCTCTTAGGAGACTTTTGTTCCACTGAAGGAGTCAAAGAGAGACTTGAAAGCCACATGTCCTTTTCCAATCAAAAGATTAATGATAAAATAAACATTTCATGTGCTTTCCCGAAAAAGAAAGTTTAATAATTTACTTGTCTGGACAAGATATTTTCTTAGTGTTTCAGTTAAAAGTGGAAGAGTTTACACCACAAATTATTTCCACTGAAAACATTTCAACCTCCTTTGAAATATTTTGGGTTGAGTTCTCAAGAAGCAAATCTCTGTGGAGAGCTTTGCAGTTGCGGCTGTGCTCAACAGGTTTGTACTCTGACTGCATGGGGTCAGGTGAGAGGTGGATGCACACAAGGTAGCTTACATGGAATATTAAATGAACAAATAAACATTTCAGGAGCACAAATGTATAGCTTGCCTCTTTGAAAACTTACTGCATTCCTAGCTCTCTTTGAAAATTACTAGATTGAAATGAAGGTGGAAAGTCTCTTTAAAAATCACTTCTGAAAAAAAAAATTCTTTCGATTTTTTCTTTCTGTATGTGTGAGACATCTAAACATAACCCATTCCATAGTAAAGGTAGTGGAAACCAAAAAATAATATTTGAATTATTTTGATCATGATAATCCCCAATTGTTTTGAAAGTAAATTATATTTGATAGTCTCTCCAGAATGTACTTACAAATTCATAGGAACACCATTAAAATACAGCATTAATTAACATCCACTTTTATAAAGTGCTTCTAATATTGTATAAACAAGCAAACGTTGAAAAGCTTATTTTTAACTTGGATCTGCATATGCAGTGTGATCATAGTGAGTTACAACAATACCCAAATGGCATTGGGAAATGAATTTTCACAGTTTGTTTCTGGTTGAAGACACACCAAAGTACCTGTCTTTAATTTGAGGAGCTGTGAACAAAAGGTACTTGCCAGCTTAGCTGCGTATTCCTGTGCTCGTGGCAGTTCAGCCATGGCTGGAATACTGATGTGTCAATATTTGTTAGCCCAAATGATAATCAGCAACTGCCTTGAAATAACTTAAAACAATCAGGAGGGATTGTGCTGCGCTGGGTTGGGTTAAAGCAGATTTGTTCTATATTTTATCTCTCCAAAAATCAAGTTATCCCTGCGGGCTGAGGGTCTGGGTGAGACTCCTGGACCTGCCAGAGCAACAGCCTGCAGCAGCTCAGAAACCACAGCATGGAGAGTCCAGGGGGAATTTGGGACACAGACAGCCTAGAGATGCACCAGCCCAGCCTAAATTCACCTCTAGAAAGGAAAGCAACACTAAACCCCTCAAAACTCAGTTTTACCAGTTGAGATCCCTATGGTTGTGACTTCACTTGCAGCATCCAGGCAGTGGTTTAGCTCACTTTCATTTTATTTGCAACATCTTGATTTCAGGGTCTGATATCTAAGCCCAAGTTTTAAACCCCAAATGTTTAAATGTTTAAATTAATTTCTAATGAATTAATCTGGAGTTTTAGGCAAAGTCTAAAATCTACACTGTGACCAGTGCAATCCACTCAGAAGATACAGGAAATCTTTACCCTTCAAACACCCATTGTTTCAAAATTAAAATCTCCCCCCCTTCTCTTCTTCAAAGAGACAAATCCTTGACCTGGCCATTTTTATAATTTCCTGGATATATTTATTTGTGCCCAGATGCACTTATTATGGTGGCAATAGTCACAACACTGTGACTGGGGAGCTCCAAAGAGATGAGAAATATGCAGTTTGCGGGTGCCTTTCTTCACATCAACTGATTAGATGCGAAAAAGACAGACAAACCTTCAGAAAGACAAGCCCTTCTTCCGACTTCAAATGTGATAGACATCTTGAAGACATTATTATAAAAGCCTGATATGATGCTTTAAAGCACTGCTCATTCCTAAGATCACTCAAGGACTCCTTCAGAAGCTGCAAGTCTTCAAAAGTGATCCAGGAAATGCCAAAGTACTCAGAGCTTTTCAAAGGCTGAAAAAACCCCATCTTCCCGTTGTGAAAGAACAATAGCACATGATTCTGCTGCTGTTTTGGCTGAACACCTTGCAGGTTCCATGTTTGGATGATTAGCCCTCTCTATTTTAAAAAGGGATGTTTACCGAGCAGTTACAGAGATGTAAGAGCTGCTGAGAGCCAGCTTTGCTTTCGGGAGATGTTCAAACAACCAGCAGCCGGAATTGCTCACATAATTAACATCACAACTACTGCAGAAGTTCAACACAAACCGTCCTAGGAAACAGCTCAGACAGAATTCAAGAGCAGGAATGCAAAGGGTGGAAGGAAGGTCTCTGATTTTGTCCAAACCAAGTCCCTACAGTGTAAAATTCCTCCCAATTCTGTCCCAGTTGTCCCTAATCCTGCAGATTGCTGCTGCTGAGGTGGTGGAGAAGCCATTTGACAGCCCTGTGGCACTGAAGAACATCCACGTGCAGACAGAAACTCCCACTTGCTGCTTTAAATCAGCCTTCAGTAGCTTTGGTATCACCAAAATAGCACAAAATATATTTACCCCAAGCCTGTGCCCTAAAAATTCATATACCCACTGGGAATGCTAAATAAACCGAAACCTTGAAGTGCTGGGGACAGGATAATCCACCGACTAAATATTCTGACCTTGGATTTTACATTCTTCTCCATCTCTAAATTTCCTGCACCATGTTTTCTTATTTCCAACCCAGGTTAGAGCCTGGGGCTGCTGGTTCAGGTGCTCCTGATGTGTGGAAAAGTCACTTCTGAGCCCTGAGTTTATCTCTCTAACACTTGCTTACCCCACAGAGGAGCCACAAAGTTAGTTCCTGTATGAAGAGATCCAGAAATGGAAAATACAAAGGAAATGCAAAGCGATACCACATTTCTCATTTAAAATGAGTGGGTGACAAATTGCTCATCAGATTGTACAATTTGGGTTGCTCTTGCTTGCTTGCTAATTAACCAGTCTGACATTATGTTTCCTCCCTCTTGCATCCACCCTGCCTGGGAACTAATCAGGGCTCAATGACAGCATCACTTATCCCAGGACACATTCCAATAATTAAGGTTTGGAGGACATCTTGCAAACTCCATCACATACCAATAGGGTTTTTCTCTCCCTCCACTGCTGTGGCTGTGACATGTGACAAGACAAAGCCCTGCTCTCATATACATAACAGCAGGATGCTTTCCCACCTTTTAATGGCTGACTGCATCTCTTCCCAGTAGCTCTGACAGTGGGAAAGAGCTCTGCAGGAATGGCTGTGCCTTGAGGAGTGAGATCTCACAGGCTCTGGGCTCGGCAACAAAAACCCCCACGTTGCTATCAGCTGCATCTACTGCTAAATCCAAATTTTTGGTGTAGGAGCACACAATCCCATCAGCTGTGTTTGCCTTCCTGCTCTCCTTTTCTCACTGTTTTATGGCTTCCTTTGGGTTTCATGAATTGCAGCACATCCTGGCTTTGCACAGGAAAGGCAGAACAGGTAGAACACCTCGGGCTCCTTCAGGTAGGGACACAAGCCAGGAAGGATCCTGCTTGAGTGCTTTTTAAACCTTCACCTGCAGAAACAACAAGGAACAAATGCTGGGTTTTGCAGTTCTTGTGCTCAGAGCATCTTCATCAGCCCTGCCAGAACCACAGTGACTCTCCCCACAGTCAGTGGATGCCTCTCCTCTGGCTGGGGCAGCTCTGATTCCATCCAGCTGCACAAACCAGCTGGGTCATCCCAGCCGAGCTCTGCAGAGACCAAATCTGAACATCAGCTGGTTGGTCATTCATTCTTTAGACATTTCCTCCCTTCAGTTCCTCCTGGGAAAAGCTCACGAGGAAGTGTGAGCCCCTGGAGCAAAGCTTGATCCCATGGATTTGGTCTGAAATGGCAAAAAAACCCAACAACCAACCATCTGGGTTCTATCTGCATCGGGAACTTCAGAAAGGTAAATTATTTTACCAAATAGGTTTATATTTTCAATTTTGGCTAATTGTCATCAGCTTTTCTGAGAATACCCATGGAATGTGGCTACAAATGCTCTTCTCCAGGAAGCTGCAGTGTCCTGGTGCGCAGTTCTGGAAAGCAGATGGAGACACCACTCAGTTTCTCTTGGTGCTTCATTCTGTTTCCATCAGCAGCAGAAACAGCAGGGGAATCATGCAGAGAAATCAGGAAAGGGAATATTCCCTCTGGACAGAAATTCCTGCTGATGGACAGTTCTTCAGAACTTGGATTTGTCCAAGAGCACAGAGCTGAGGGAATTTAACTGAGCTTGAGATGAATATCCAGCACTGTTGTGTCTCCAGGCTGAAGCTGGAGCTCTTCCTTCTCCACTCTCTTTTGCATCAGCAGGTATTTGCTTTTTCTGCTCCCCAAAAAGTACAACAAAACCTCTATTTCACATGGAACTTTCAAGGTCACTTGCATAAAACGTACAAAAAGCACATTTTTGTTGATGGAATGGCCTTTTGATAATGAGGTAATTAGTGATATTACAGCAGGAGAAAAGGGGGGGGATTTCTTCCTCCTTTTCTCCCTTTCTGCAAAGCCAGTGAAGTGGCAAATTTTGTCACATTTGCTGTATGTGCACAATATTTCACCCAGATCCACAAAGTAATGTGTTTTTTGAGTAGCTACTGTATTTGCTGAAACTAAGTTATAATAATTTGATGACTAGGAACAAGATTAATTCAAGGAACTACTATTCTCATGACAATTGCAAAATCCAGTAGGGGACAGAGTGAGTATGGATAGAAATGTTTAGGCATCTCAGTGCTTCATCAGTGAGGAGGCTGAGATGGAAAAATATCCAGCAAGGATGTGAGGAGGTCAAACCTCTGGAGGTGCAGCAAGGTAAGCAATTAATTTCTCCATAAGGAAACCAGGAGCTGCAATCAAAACTCTCATTGGAGGAAGCAAGAATATCTATACAATAGGAGGATAAAACCCAGTGAAAGATATAATTACATTAAATTATAGCAACTGCCATGTAAAAGTACCAATGAAAGTCACAAAAAGAATTGTCATTTCCTTTGGAAATGATGGATAATATTGCAGATATTCATGTCTTGCACGTGGAGATTTGCAACTTCCCCAACATCTGAGGGGAAACAAAGAGCTCCAGCCCAGCCTCACTTACAGCTCAGCTGTGAGCAGCACCGAGTTTGTCACTTAGCAGGTGACAATCAAACCTGGAGCTCCTGACTGAGCCACCTTCAAAGGGAATTTTACATTTTTTCCCCCCAAAAAGCTACATCTGCTAGTCCAAAGCAACACCGGCCTGTCCCTTGCTCTCTCACAATATAAATACCAGCCACCAATAGTTCCATGACCAATTTTGGAGAAACGGCTCACAGATTAACATTTTCATCGTGGAAGCAGATGAGACCAAATTTAGAGCAAGTAAGTGATATGCACATATGTTATGTAAAGGCCTAATATTCACTGAGGAGAAGGAAGTATTTCTCAACTGCATGTACCAGAGTTGGGATTTGGAGATCTATTAATAGTTTGCTGAAGTTATTGAAGTAGAGAATTACAGCACAAAACCCCCCCAAATTAAAAATTATCCAAAGTTGAGTCGGTAAGACAATTTTCTGTTCTGGATCAGAAGGAACCCCAAGACTTTTCCTGCTGCCATTCTGTCCCAAGAGCACTTTCCCCCAGCCAGGTGTTGCTCTGTGGTTTGGCACCTGCTGGGATGTGCTCCGGGCTCTCTGCATTGAGGTTTTACAAAACTGTAAGATCATTTGGTTAATTTTGGGATACTTTTGTGCAAACAGAAGAATTTGGGGAGAGCTGTGGCTGTTGCTAAAAAGCTTTCAGCTGCTCTGAAATCAATCTCTATCTTACTTTAACCAGATGATACAAAACCACACCAACCTTTCCCAACAAACCTTGAAAAAAATAATATTTTAGTGAAATCAGTTTGGAGAAACTGGCACTCTACTCAGGCGGCATTCCAGTGTAAAATTCCCAACCAAGCAGAGAACTGACCTCTTTCAAAAGTTCCAACACCTGCTCCCTGTTGCATGTTGTTTTACCTGAATGTGTTTTATTTGTGGCATCTCTGCAGGAGTTTTAGTCAGTGCAGTCTCAGGAAAAGTGGATTTTCTGAATCAAAGCTGTGTCTCAGAAAATGCCACACGAGTTTCCTCCGCTGAATGTCAACACATGGAGGAGAAGGAGTCAGAGGATGCAAAATGTGATCTCCTAATGTCAAACCCTGGTGGCAGGGCTGTGCTGGCAACAGAAAATGCAAAGAAAGGAATCAGCAGAGCTGGGAGGATGAAGTTCTCCCCATCAAGTGATTTAAGCAGAACAAATTGAAGCTTGAGTAGTAAAGCCCGTGGAGTTGTTAAACTGGCTTTGCTTAAAATTCTGAATTAGTTGGCCAATTTCTTTTCATGGCGAGCAGAGAATTTGGGCTGTCCATCAGAGGATGAGCTGTAAATCAGCAGCTGTGGGAGGAGGAGAACAGGGCAGGAACCTCAGAACTTGTGGTGAGACTTCAAGAGAACTGCCTGGGAGCAGCAGAGACACTTTGGGATTAAAGAACGCCCAGCGCACGAATCCAAGTGGCAAAATGGCAAAATGGCAAAAAGAAAGAGCAAAGCTGTGTCCAGGGCAGAGCTGTCAGGTGCTGCTGGCTGACATGGGCACAGGGACATCATGTGCTGCACTGAGCATCTCACCACATTTATTCACTGCTTGTATTTACAGAGAAACTCCCATGTCGTGTATGAAGTATTTTACAACTTGAGGTCAAACCCAGGGTAAGATGAATTAATCCAGCTCTGTTGAAGTCAGAGGAATTGTGCCCATTAATTCCTGCCATGCTGCAGGGACAATGCACTAACAACAGCACGGAGAGAGATCCCATTGTCGTTCTGCTCAGCAATAATGAACCCCCTAATTTAGTGTTTCCAAACCAGCTTATTCCATTTCTGAGAAGAATGCTCTGGGTTGCACCTAGCCACCAAATCTGAGCACGGCTATGATTAATCCCCTTTTTATGTATTTTCATGGTGATGGCTGCTAGCAAAACTTGGGAAGAGGAGATGGTCCCACACAAGCAGCTGTGAAAAGATGTCCCAGAATTCAGACAAACAGCATTGTTAATAGACTCCTCTTGGTGAGGAGAGAAAACAGAGTGTCAATCACGCCTGCTGACAGGGTGCAATTAACCCAGCATCAAATTGTAGGGAGATGGATGGGACCAGATGGTCCTGTTATCTTAACAAAGGATTATACAGCAAGTGTCCTTCGGAAGGAAGAGCAGGTTTTTTTAACAGAGACCTTTGGAACAAAAAAAAAACCCCCAAAACCCAAAAAATAAAAAAAACAGGGAAAAAAAAAGAAGAAAGAAGGAAAAAAAAGAAAAAAAAAAGAAGATGATAAGAGACATTACCAAAAATGGAAATGAGCAAACCATGGTTTAAATAGGAATTCCAAGAGTTAATTATGTACAAATAATTTAAGTACATAATTTAAGCGGTTTAATAATTTAAGTACAAATATATATATTTTGATCATAATGATGTCTGCTGAATTTTATCCAAAAGGGCCTCTCAAAGGATTGATGTCAAACAGAATCACTGAAAACAAAGTCAGCAAGGAATGATCAAAAAATCAGCATTCTTGCCGTTCCAGTAAAAATTATTTCATTTATGAACCTAAAACTGCCCGAATGCTGCTCTCCTGGTCTGCTGCACTTAGGGGAAATCCAGATTTTGAAGCCTAAATAGCAGCAACTGTAGCTGCTTGGGATCACTTTATGACTAAAGCTCTCTCTCTCTCTGAGATAGACTTGAATTAGGTAGAACATAAAACCAATTTCTGCAGAGAAATCAGGCAATACAGGTAAAGAAGAGGAATTTCTAGCAAAGTGAAATATATTCTAAAACGTGTTACCAGTTTCCCAGGGTCAGACAGGTGATGCAGCAGCGATGGCTCAGGTCTGTCTGCAGACACTGAAACATCTCCCAGTGACTCCAATTCCCTTTTCCCTGTGCTCTGCAAGGCTGTGGTGGAATTTTTTTGGCAAAAGCATGAAGCTTCTCTGCTATTTCCCATGATTGTTCAGTTTACGATTCTCCTTCTCCTTTTCTAAATTCCACAGGATCCAGGCTTGTAAAAGTGGATCAAGAATTTCCTATCTTTTGCCCTTTCCTTTCCTTTCCTTTCCTTTCCTTTCCTTTCCTTTCCTTTCCTTTCCTTTCCTTTCCTTTCCTTTCCTTTCCTTTCCTTTCCTTTCCTTTCCTTTCCTTTCCTTTCCTTTCCTTTCCTTTCCTTTCCTTTCCTTTCCTTTCCTTTCCTTTCCTTTCCTTTCCTTTCCTTTCCTTTCCTTTCCTTTCCTTTCCTTTCCTTTCCTTTCCTTTCCTTTCCTTTCCTTTCCTTTCCTTTCCTTTCCTTTCCTTTCCTTTCCTTTCCTTTCCTTTCCTTTCCTTTCCTTTCCTTTCCTTTCCTTTCCTTTCCTTTCCTTTCCTTTCCTTTCCTTTCCTTTCCTTTCCTTTCCTTTCCTTTCCTTTCCTTTCCTTTCCTTTCCTTTCCTTTCCTTTCCTTTCCTTTCCTTTCCTTTCCTTTCCTTTCCTTTCCTTTCCTTTCCTTTCCTTTCCTTTCCTTTCCTTTCCTTTCCTTTCCTTTCCTTTCCTTTCCTTTCCTTTCCTTTCCTTTCCTTTCCTTTCCTTTCCTTTCCTTTCCTTTCCTTTCCTTTCCTTTCCTTTCCTTTCCTTTCCTTTCCTTTCCTTTCCTTTCCTTTCCTTTCCTTTCCTTTCCTTTCCTTTCCTTTCCTTTCCTTCTTCCTTTCTCTTCCTTTTTCCTTTCCTTTCCTGACATCCTCTTGCACAAAGCCAAAGGACATGTTTTGCAATGTAGATCGACACAACCACAATTAAAAAAAAAAAAAGCTGCCCTGCTTGATACCTTTTCAACATTATCCAGTTGGAAGGATATCAGCTCTTTTCCAACCACGGAAATTATAAAAGATCTAATCAGCAGATAGGATATAGTCATAGAAAAGGCACATCAGCACACCTTAAAGAAAGTAAAATAAATCTTGAAAGTTTAATATCCCCCTTTCTTGGACCTAAATAGGCCCCTTTGGAAAACTATTTTATTGTTTCTCATTAAATTAGAATTGTGCTGAGATGCCACTATCTACCATTTCCTATTATTATTAATGTAAAAAAAAAATATAGAATCATTGCATATTCAGCATTTCCCCAGTTAAAACAAGTCAGAATGAAAATCTGAGCTGCGTTTTTTTCTTAATTCATGCTAATTTAAAAACAGAAAGTTCTTTACTTCTCTTCCCCCCCAGTTTGCATCTGCATTTAAAGATAGCAATATTTTCTAATGATAATTAAGAACCTTTAATTTATTGGTTTATTACTTCTGTGCTACATTAGCAGCTCTTACAGAAACAGCTCAGAGATACCACATGTGCTTAATTCCTCTCTCATTAACCTCTGAAAGACGCAGCAATTTCCAGCCAACTCAAACCAGGAGTCACTGGATTTTCCCTGCTTTCCAAGCTGACACCACAATCCTGAATTCTAACTCTTCTGCCCACCAAAATTTCAAATTTTGTGAGCCTCTCGTGTTCAACAATTCCTGCTCTAAAGAGGAGTTTGTCCTGTCCCATCGTGTACATATTTGGGGATGCTGTGTTACAGAAACGTTCATATTTTTGTGCAGTTTGCTCAAGGCACAACTCTTGAAATGAGGTTGGTGTTTTGATCAAGCAAACAGCAGATATACATATGGATAAAGGGAAATTCTCCCAGAGTGCACTGAAGACTTCATAATGCAATGGTGAGGATCAGCACTACTCATTTGCCCAAAGACTCTTCATTCTTCATTCGCTACCGAAACAGAATCACTGAAATTTTCTAGACATTTCTGGGTCTTATTTAACATTCATTGAAGTCAAGTCAGGGCATGGAGGAGAAGAGCTGCAGGAAGAGGCCAGTTGGACAGGAATTAGACATGAGGAGGAAATTCCTGGCTGGGAGGGTGGGGAGAGGCTGGGATGGAATTCCCAGAGGAGCTGTGGCTGTCCCTGGATCCCTGGCAGTGTCCAAGGCCAGGCTGGATGAGGTTTGGAGCAACCTGGGACAGTGGAAGGTGTCCCTGGCATGGATGGGTGGGAAAGGATGATCTTTAAGGTCCCTTCTGACCCAAATCATTATGGAATGAGAAGAAACACTAGAGAAGGTTGCTCAAAGTCCTGTCCAACCTGGTCTGGAAAGGCCTGGCAAAATTCACTCAAAAAAATCACTCAAAATCACAGCCTGGCAAAGTTAATTCAAAATCACAGCCTGGCAAAATTTCACTCAAAATCACAGTCTGGCAAAGTTAATTCAAAATCACAGCCTGGAAAAAATCACCCAAAATCACAGCCTGGCAAAGTTAATTCAAAATCACAGCCTGGCAAAATTTCACTCAAAATCACAGTCTGGCAAAGTTAATTCAAAATCACAGCCTGGCAGAGTTAATTCAAAATCACAGCCTGGAAAAAATCACCCAAAATCACAGTCTGGCAAAGTTAATTCAAAATCACAGCCTGGCAAAATTTTACTCAAAATCACAGCCTGGCAAAGTTAATTCAAAATCACAGCCTGGCAAAGCTCACGCGGTTTGATTAAGAAATCTGCAATATCTCTTCTTTTGACTGTTAATCCCCATAAATTCCCTGCTCTGTGCTGTGGCCAGCAGGATGCTCTGGCTTGGACTGTATCCCTTGCAGATCCCTTTTCCTGCTGCTATTCCCTGTCTTGGCAGAATCCATCTCTGGCCATCCCAGAGTCCTGCAAAATCCAAATCTCCTCCACACTGTTCCTTGGAAAAAACTTCAGAAGAGACGCACACCCTTTCCCACCCCTTTTTCCTAAACTGCTGGAGAAGTTTGGAGCATCTGCAGCCCGAGGGATGCCAGGAGTTCATTAGTGGCCCAGTTTCCCATGGCTCTGTGCCACAGCACTTCTGCCTGAGCGACCCCGACAGGCAGTCCTGTCCTCATATGGAGTTTTTAATAAGTGTCAGAAAACCTGAAGTCCTAACGTATCCCTAATGTTACTTTTTGGCATCGTTAGCCACCAGAGAGGAGAGAATGAAATTGAAATGTCTGTCTCCAGAAAAAAAAAGGAAATCTCACCAGGGCTGAGTGTGAGGGAGTGAAAAGCCCTGGAAAGCTGCAGGAGGATTAGGTGAAATCCCTTCCAGCTCACCTGCTCCACTCCAGCAGGGGTCAGCTGGAAATTAGCACTGTTTGACATCCACACGGGCAGATGTTTCCAAATAGGCTCTGGAGTGCCTTTGGGATGAGCTGCCCCTGGAATTGGCTCTTGGCTGGGCTGAGGTGGGGATTCTGATGTGGAGATTTGACACCAGCAGGGCAGGGAGGAGCTGAGACTCTGCTGAGGGACCAAGGCACCACGGAGCAGCAGGAATTGGGGAGCAATGGGGGGAAAACCAGGAATTTGGGAACAATGGGGAGATCATCGGGAATTTGGGGACAATGGGGACATCCCCAGGAATTTGGAAACAACGGGGAGATCACCAGGAATTCAGGAGCAATGGGGACATCCCTAGGAATTTGGGAGCAATGGGGAAATCCCCAGGAATTCAGGAGCAATGGGGGGATCACCAGGAATTTGGGAACAATGGGGAGATCATCGGGAATTCGGGAGCAATGGGGGGAAAACCAGGAATTTGGGGACAATGGGGAGATCATTGGGAATTTGGAAACAATGGGGGGATCACCAGGAATTTGGGAGTAATGGGGAAATCCCCAGGAATTCAGGAGCAATGGGGGGATCACCAGGAATGTGGGGGCATTGAAAAACCTCATTTTCACATCCCCCAGGGAAGGAAAGGTGTCCATCCAGATGATCAGGGTTGGGAGCTGCTGCCCCAGCAGTAAGGACTCAGCAGAGCTCAGGATGCAGGCAATATTCCACATTATGAGTTGGTAGAAATATTTGAGTGGAAAGTCTCGGAAAAATCACAGTATGGAATAAGTGATGCTTTAATTATCTTTTGTTATTCTAGTGTAACCAGCTTGGGTCTTCTTGCTAAAAGTCAAGTTACAAATGTATCGAGAAAGCCCCAAATTTGACCCTATATTGGATATCTTGTATGGAGTTACATAAATATTTATTACATACATAATATAAATATTATTACTTAATAATTATTAATTTGGTTTTGCTGATGAGAAGTTTTTAAATATATATTTTTAAGACTATCCTAGCTCAAAGTTTTAAATTTCTTTTTAAAATGAAACTCTCTCTGGTGTTGGGCAGACTGATGTGATAATTTTAAGGAAGGAATTTTCTGGTGATTTTTTGATTTTTGTTTTGTTTGGTTTTTGTTGTTTTTTTTTTTTTTACTATTACCCTTCACTGAAAAATTTGTATTAAGCTATGCTCTAAATCAGCATTTTCTCAAATTGAAGAACAACTGATGCTGAAGTTGATGGCAGGTTATAATACTTGCAATTTGCATAAAAATAAAAAAAAATCAGTTTATCACAAGTGTTCTTTCTAGCAAGGATTTCTAAAACCAGTGGCTAGGAAATAGTGTTGGTTTTCAGGCCATACTTCATCTAATTATATAAAAGCAAATCCACAGAATTGCAAGAGTTCATGGAAGAGATAATCAAATCACAACCATTCGGAATGAGGGAGAAGCTCCATGTGGAACTGCTGAAACAGCAATTTCATTACAGCACTTTAGCAGCTAAAAAAGTTCTTTAATAGATGTCACAGGTTTAGCAATTCAGAGTTCAGAAAAGGGGACAGAAATTAAAGAAAACAAAACAAAACAGTCACAGAAGCAGATGGTGTCAAGTCTTCAAAATGCACCATTTTTTTACAGTTATATTAATTTTTTTCTTTTTGGAAAAAAAAAGATTTCCAAGTGCTCAGCACAAAGCAAGATCTATGTTGAGTTTAGCTCAGTGGGGTTAAAGGCAAACTAATAATTTAATTCCAGCAAATCTTAATGATCTCAAACGTATTTCTCGAGATATTTGTGCAGTAACTTCTACATTTATTTATGGATGAGAAAAAAGGGCTTTATTCTCAGAATCACATCTTTACTACCAAAGTATCATAAAGCTTCATATTGATTTCAAAGAATTTTTGCTGATTCTCATGTTTGAAATAGAACAGATTTTTTTTCCTCACATGTGCAGGGTTCTCCTTTTGTTGTAGAGTGTTAATTAACCAATTACACTGAAAATTAATCTAACACCTATTCTTTTAAGCCTATGCAGGTGCTGCTGCCTCTTTCAGGAGAGACTTTTATTAAAAATTTGGCCCCAAACTTAAAAGCTGGCGAAGAGAAACTACTGAATTTTTGCCTAGAAACTATTGGTAAGTTATATTAATGTCAATATTTAGCACTTCAGTGCTGCTGTTTTTTATTGAAAGCATAGCAAAAAACTTCTTTCATTCCTGTGTCCTCTTTATTTTAAGAAAAAATATTTAATTAATAAACATCACATCTTTTAAGCACCAGCAGTACTGCAATTCAAATTTGGGTGCTTTACTGGGAACAGTTGAAGGAGATGTGATTTTGAGAGTACAACTAGCATTTAGCACTTCCCAAAAATCATATCCTCGTCGAAGGTCTCTTGGTGATTATTCCAAACTGGGAATATCCCAATCCCCCTGGAGATTTGAGTCCATGGGAACTGTGCAGCAAAACGTGGCAAACAGGGATTTGCCTTCAAATATTCTCTGGGCTTAGGATAAGCACTTGGCCATCCCATAAAATATTGGTGCCAAATCAGGCAAGCAGAACTAGGATATCACAAAAACCACAACCAACGAGGAACGTCGTGGTGAAATTACTTTTTTTGAACTTGTGTTGCACTTTTTTTAACCCAAATTCCACTGAAAGAGGTTCAGCCTTTCCCTCTCCCCAAAAAGCCAAGCGTTATGGTTGCTATTTTCCATGACAGATGAGTTGGATGCAACAATTCCCATTTGGGATTGGGGAGTGCTTTTTTTATTTTTATCCGTCCTAAACTTAATGCTGCATTTCCACAGCCATCAACAGCATATAAATACTTCTGCCCAAAAAACTGTGTCAGCAGTGCCACCAAGACTTTTTCTTCCCATTTTTTGATACTAAGTTGTGCTAAATCCTGGATCTGTGAGTTGAGCTCAGCTTACAGGAACCTCGTTAAGCTCAGCCTTGCACCCTGGGCATTATAAATATTAATGTTCCATGGTAAACCCCAAATTTTGGATGGTGCAGGTGGTTGTTCATCCACTCCTCCCTTCATGGAGATGAGGAGGGCACAGTCTGGGCTGCAAGGTGTGGTTTGTGCAGCTGCAAGGAGCAGCCAGAAATGAGGAAAACAACCCCAGCATTGGGGTGACACTGGGTTCTGGGAAGAGTGCTGTCAATAGGTTCCTCGTTGCTAAGGAAACTATTTCCTTGGTAGCTGCGTGTTTGCCACATCTCACTAAATTGGTGTCAGTCTCCAGCAAAGAACAATGTGTGGCAACACGAGGAATAAAACCCCAAATGGGATGAAAGTCCATTAAAGAGTGGTTCGGAAAAAACCCAACCAGACTGGAAACACGGTGTGGTAACTCATGGAAAAGCTCTGGCTGTGTCAGAGTCGTTGGGTGGCAAAGAGTTAAATGTGTTTGTATAATAAATAACATTTTGTCTTCTAAAAATAGGAAAGGCAGCGCACTTTTTAGCTGTTGGAAAGCTCGGGTGCTGCAGAATGGATGGGGCACTGTGGCATTGTTTGTTTCTTCACATCAGTGTAAACCTGAAATGGTATTTTTACCTCCTGATATTAATTACTTGGTCATTTACAGCCTCTGAGTGGGTAAAGCAGGTGCTAAGCACTCACAGAAAATCAGAAATATAAAAATACACGGTGCACTTTTGTGCACAATTACCAAGAAGGGTTTGTAAGGAAATGATCAAGTGTACAAGTTTGGTATCCATTGCAGCTCCCTTCCCCTCTGCTTCCCAAGGACACTTATACTGAGAGTGGAAAGAATTTTCTCGAGCAGATTTTTTTTGGAAGTGGGAGGTTCCAAATTCACCAGTTTAAAGGCTGCACCATTCAATACATTCTATTAACTGTGGTATCCCCATGCTAAAAACCAGCCAAATCATGTCCGTATGATTGGGAAATAAATTCAGTGAAAATAAGGTGAACTTCACGAGACGAACCACTCTGAGCAATACCAACATTGTTTCTATAGCTACTCCACAAATCTATAAAATCCCAAACCCCAGAAAACCTCACACAGTTCCACTATTTGTACATTTCCCCAGATGACCCTAAAGTCAGGGGTTTGTCCCCTCAGGCTGTGAAGGAGGAAGCCAGAAGGAGCAAAGGGCTGTGGCTGTCAGGGGCAGAGGAGCCAAAGAGCACCTAGCTGGCCCAGAGCTCCTCTGTCCTGCAGGAACCCTGCATTGCAGAATTAGGATCAGGGGAGGTTTGCTGGGGGAATGGAAAGCCCTAAACCAACCCTGCATCCTGCAGGAGCTGCTCTGGGAGCGCACCTGTGAGAAACAAGCTGCGGTGACCTGTCTGTCACTCAGCTCAACTGAACCACAAAAAAAATCAGCTCAACTAAACCACAAAAAAAAATCACAACTCATCTCTTGCTGACTTGGGCTTTCAGCTTTCTTTTTCTTTTATTTTTTTTCCTTTTTTTCCCCCTAAGCATGTTCTACCATTTGTAGGTGTTCCAAAGCCACCACCTTTCCCTGCAGCCTCAGGAAGAGAGCAGGTTCATTCCACTTCAACAAATGTGATTTGTTTATTAACAGGTGGGTTTAGGCACAGTTACTGTCTGTACCTGAGTTCTGTCTGTGACTGCCTTAAGAAGAGTAAAAACATATCGTTCTGAAGGGTTTTTCAGGTGCTCTGGTTTAATTTGTATTCGTGGTGTTTTTGTGCATCATCCCTTCAAAACTGATTTGCTCCAGAGGAGCAAAGCCATCCTGGCCTCTCTTGTGCTAATTAAAGAGTCTGGTACTTAACAGCGGCGATCAGAAATGCTATGAGATATGGGAAATAAAAAGTGTGTCAGAGGACTTTAATGGGGACATCAAGGTTAATATCTGTCTACGCTCTTTCTGGAGGAACTGCAAGCGAGACAATTTATTGGATGGGACCCGAGTTTTCTGTTTAATTACCAACCCATGGTTTCCTCAGCAGCACAGCTCTCCATCGCTGCCACCCAGGGAGGAGCAGCCAGAAATCCACCAGCTGGCCTTTCACCAAAGGGGACGCAGAGAGGGTTGGAGCCACAGAGCCCAAAAACCCCCCACAGAGACCCCAAAAACCCCTTCACACCAGGCAGACACTGCTGGCAAACTGCTGAATAGTCATCAAGCACTCTGAACCAGCAATATTTGAGTTTATACAGAAGATCAGACAAGGAAAAATTGTTTCTTGGCTCAGGTTCCTCCAACACTTTCTTCCCTCTCAGCCTGGAACTGCAGGGACACAAGAAGTTTCCTGCGACTTCCGAATAAAAGCGTTTCAGGGAGCTGGTGGAGCATCACACTGGCATTTTGGTATCATTGGCAGCTTTCCTCGATTATTGACACCCCTGCTCCCGGAGCAGCCTGCAGAGCTGCAGCCAGAGCCTCCAGAATTTGTCACTGTCACTTCCCGAGCGCTCGGCATTGTTCAGGAAATTGTATGTGTAAAGCAAAACTGCCTGCACCCAACTCGGCCACGGCGGCGGGGCTGGGAGGCTGAAACAGAGGTTTTATGTGTCCTATTATGTGCCCCAGCAAGAGCCATAAATAATTGTGACAAGGATTATTTTTTTTTGTTGTTGTTGGTGTTACATGTGAAAGTCCTTGAGCGTTCCTCCTGCTCCAGCTCCCCCTCCCTGTCGGCACTACAGCTGCCAAGCTGCATGATGATAGATGGCACTGTGCAGCAAATGACAGCCCGATAGATTTTTTAGTTTGTGCTTTAGAGAGAATCAGATATGCTGTATAAAGCAATAAAAAAAGCATACTCACAAGGTGGGTTAAAAATAGCTGGTGCAGCAGGAGATGAGTTTGCGGTTTATCAAAAAGTTAGATCTTCACATGCAAAGTCCAGGTGGTGTGTTAATTCTTTTAAATCTTAGCCAGGAGTAATTTTCGTGGACAAACCTATGAGGTGCAATTTTTTACCCCTCCACCTTTTAATATAGAACACACTAAAAGCCTGGTTATAAACTTCTCTGAGTAAGGACAGCATTCAGAGTGCAAGGGGGAATACACTCGATCCTTAGAATGAGATGAGGAAAGTCCTGAGTCTGTAGAAGGTTCTGAATCAAACCAGGGATGTTTGAAATGTTGGCCTTCAAACCAGATCTTGAAATGGGAGCCCAGACTCCCTGAAAACTTGCAGTCCTCAAGCCCCTGAAGTCAGCAAGAGTCTTTTCTATGAAATTTAATCATTTGAGAACCAATATAGAAATTTATTTTGATTTTTGATAGATCATGCCTGACGAAAAACCACATATTTAGGATTTTAGGATATATTACGTTCTCTCATATGCTAAGATGCAGTAATTCTGGGGTGATAAAGCAGGTAGCAATAATGAAAATGAGAATTCAGGTGTGTCTGAGCACTCAGTGTTTGTGGAATGTGCATTACAAAGGCAGAGGGAGCCACCGAGGTCAGACAGAAAAGCTACAGAAGGAAAAGGGTGAGCAAAGGGTGAGCAAACTCTCTGCTCTACTCACTGGTAAAATCTGACAATTACACATACATAAGGCAGTAGCTTTTCCTCGTGCTCAGTATTTGTCAGTAATTGAAACCGACGCTGTGAAGAACAGGATGTTCCCCTGAAATGTACACTGAGCACAGCTGAGATGTGCAAACTTGGAACTTGTCCTGTCCTTCCCAGTGCATGTTAACTTCCCTTGCTTTCCTCCCTGCTCTCTATTGATCTGAATCCCCTGTAACAAATGGCTTGGCTTCCCAGCCACCTTGGAAATGTCATGCAGGAGTCAACAAAAATACTGGTGTATGTTTTATAAAGAATTACAGCTGGCTCTGAGTGACTCTGGCTTTCATCTCGGCAAGCCCAGCCTTGCTCTGCGGCGGCGATGGATGAGCAGGAGGACCAGGAAATGATTCAGTGAGTTCCCAGTTCATGGACATGACAGCCTCAGACATACTTATTCACCCTGCCCTGGCTCCTCATGCACCACACTTGAAGCTGCTCTGTAATTTAAGAGTACTCAGTATATCAGATCTCAACTCTTTTTCCCCCCTGATTTCTGATGAATCATGTTAGGAAAGCTGTGGTTTTAACGCTGGAGGATGTGACATAATGCAAAACAGCACAAGAAGTATATTAAAAAAATATGTCTGTCAGGTTTTATATGGTTGGAAGGGGATAATTTGAATTATATGCCCATAATTCAAATTTGGGGATAATTCAACACCCAAGCAGATACATTTCTAGCTCTACCCAGCCATCTGATATAATACAGGCTATTGTTTATTACTTACTTGTATGTTGTTACAGCATCACCTCCCTCTGCTATGCTTAGGGGACAGTTTACATTTCCATAATAAAATCCATTTTCGGTAGGTTTATAACTCAGTTTACATTTCACAAGGCTGCTGCCTGGCATACAAATTTCACTTCAATTCCTTTTGGTTTAACTAAAATTTCAAAAGAGCTTATTTAAAAAAAAAAAAAAAAATTAATCAATGCAACGGAGAAGTACGTAATGCCATTTCCCAGCCCAAGGAGTTTGAGTAACTCCCAGCTATTCACTCGAAAAATGACCTATTAAAGTCCTTTTTACAAGAACCTGATGGATTTAGGACCAAATGGAACTACTTAAATAAGCAGATGTTCCAGCACTGCTATATTTAGAGACAAGGGAGGGCAGGAATAAAGCACAAGGCTGGAGAGGAGAGAGGGAGCATCTCGGCGTGTGTGACATGGTGTGAGAGGCACAACTCACAGCCACCCTGGGGTCACCAGCCACCAGACAGGACCAGGGATGGCTGGAGCTGGGCCAGGGCAGGGTTAGGTTGGATTTTAGGGAAAGGTTCTTCCCCAGAGGGTGCTGGCACTGCCCAGGCAATGGGCACAGCCTGAGGCTGCCAGGGATGCCCAGGGTGGGGTTGCTGGGAGTCTGGGCAGGGCTGGGAGTTGGATGGATGATCCTTGGGAGTCCCTCAACAGCTCAGGACATTCTGTGATTCAAAATCCATCGAGGGATAGGATCAGGGCAGAACAAATTCCCTCTGATTTCCATGCTGATGGCTCCTCCAGCCCCCAGCTGAGGAGCCTGGGCAGAGGTGTTGGTTGCTGTTTAAAGGATAAACCCATAAACATGAAACCCATAAAAAGTCCCACAGCTCCCGAGAGGGGCAGGGCTGGGCAGTGCCCTCTCTGCGGGCTGCTGGCTCCTCCAACACATTCCTCCACCCACTCCTCCTCCTCCATTTCCCACAGACTCTTCATTTCCACCCCAATATTCTCCCCTCTCACATTCCACTACCCCCCTGCACAATTAAAAGGACCTGTATTCACTTTTTATTGCCCTATCACTTTTCATATTCCCAGGATTTCTGCCTGAGGAGCACTGTCAGGAGCTGGAGGGATTTCCCATCCCAGTGCCTGATTTAATGCTTGCCCACCAGAAGCAATGAGCTCAGCATTGAATGGATGCTCCTGCTCAGAGCAAGAACTTCTCCCAGTCTCCCAAAGGTGCCTCTTTCAGTGGCTGAAATACCCTGAAATAACACAATCTTCTCAGCCACATGAGCAGAAAATAACCTAACAGTCTCCTCACCCTTCCTACCTGTGCCCAGGAAGCTCTTAGAGCATCAGCTGAGTTATGAGGGCTAAAATGGGGAAACAAAAGGCTTTTGTAGCCCACTGAGATGTGTGATCCAATGCACACATGAGAAATTGTGAAAGTTGTCTCTGATTCTTGGTCACCAGACCATCCCATCATGTTTGCTGGTTTTCCTTATCTGGAAAAATAAGTATTTATTTTAAATCCATTAGAGAATTTCATGGAATGCAGTCAATATTGACAACATCTCTTAAACACAGGGGTGTCCATCTGTGATGAAATGACATCTCCAACCCTTCCATCTCGCCCTCTTGCCTATTCCAATCAGCATCTTTGCAGAGCTGCCAAGAGGCTGGGAGGATCCAGGGCTTGTGTGAGCAGCCAAAATCTACTGGAAGCCAAAGGTAATGGAACCTTAATCCCAGTTCTGGGCTGTGCCTCTCCCAGAGCCCCAGAGCAGCAGGAATCAGGGACAGGGGTGAGCTGTGGCTCCTTCCACACAAATCTGAGCTTTGCTGCCTCGAGGAGCAGGGGTGACCCAGGTTTGGGGTGAGGTTGCAGCTCTGGGATGTGTGAAGCTGCTGCTCTCTGATCTCAGCCTGATCTCAGCCTGACTCCTTCACCAGCCATCCCATCCCAGCTTCTACACAGGTTGATCCATGTGTGTCTGATCAGCAGAGCCAAACTGGCCTTGCACCTCATAAACATCATCTTTCTTGGAAGAAAACGTTCGCTTTCAGGTCAAACTGAATCACTGGGCAGGCGAGGAGGAGGCAAGGGGGAGTTTTTATGCGTGTCTGGTCTGTCCAAGAAAAGACAGGATTAACAGCTAATTTCCTGCCATTAGATTTCAGCCCCAAAGAAAGCTTTTCAAAGCAATGACTTGCATCTCAGAATGACTTAACATCTGCAAGCAACAAAGATGAGAATCTCACCAGGACACAGCTTGAATTCCAGCTCCTCCTTTGTAACTCTTTCTCCTGCGGAATGATGAAGTTGTTGTAAATCTTTACAAGGAGCAAACTCTGCCTCTACCTGAGGCCAGGGCTCAGGGCCAGGAGCAGACAGAGCTGTGCTGTCAGTCCTGCAGGGTCACAGGGCTGTCCTCCCCTGTCCCAGGATGTGATGTTTGGAGCTGGGAGTTGCTCCAGTCCCAAACCTTCCCAGTCAGCTCTCTTGTGATCACCTTTGAAAAGGCTGTGGAAGCTGATGGCAATTTGAATATCAGCTGAAGGCATCAGACTGCCCAACCTGCTCACAAAAACCTCCTGTTTGCACTTCTGGAGCCCTGAGATCACCTGCTGACCCTGCCTGCTACCTGTCCGTGTTTGTGATCCAAATGTGCTCATGGAAAGGAGGGGAAACTGTTGGAAAATCCATCCTCGAGCACCTCAGTCCCTTGATTTCTCTCTGCAACAGACTATTCCAAGTCCTTGAAAAGACAAACAGAAGGGAAGCCGTCCTGTGCCATTTTCTCCTCTCACCTTGGCAGCTTCCGTTTTTGCTTTTCATTCCCAGAGCTCAGAAAACACAGGAGAGGGAAGGAAAAACCAGCCTGGATATAAGATTAGGTGTGACTTTCCGGGAGGCTGGGCAGTGCTGTGTTTGCACAGAGCATCCCCAGCAGCACAGGATGAGCACAGGATGTGCTCTGCTCCCTTTCCCATCCCATGCAGAACATGGGGAGGCAATGGGAGCAAAAGGATTCGGAGCAAATCCCACCTGTGTGGGAATGCTAAACTCTCCAGTTACCTCAGCGGGCACAGCCTCACCTTAAATTTTAGATTTACAAACCTCCAGATGAGCAGAAAGCTGTGTATGATGGTGAACAAAGAGTTGTTGCTGCCTGCATCAGACACTGAACAATTTAACCACCATGCCCATCCCTGAAGGTTCCATCAGTCCTGCCAAGAAAGGAGTGAGGCAGGAATTCCTGATGGCCAGAAACACTGTAAACCTCTCTGGAACAAATTCTCTGCTCGTGGAATTCTGCTGAAGTCGAAGGAACAACATGAGGGAATTTAGTCTGTTAAATTAAAATAATATGGATTAATGCAATGTTCTGGAGGCATTTCCACCTGCATCGATATCACCATTGAACATTGTGACTCCACTGGAAAACGGAGGGAAAGGGAATATTAGCTACTGGAAAGGGAACAACCTATGGCTTGGCAGATCAATTAATTACACTTAAAATCTGCACTGTGTTTAGCTGCTCTTTAGACAGGTTAATGTGACAGAAATAGAAGAACAAGCAGCAGCTCAGGGTGATTCTCTTGGTGTTTAACACACTGAACATGGGGCTTTGCTCACAATCCCACACTGTGCTCACCATCCCAAACCCACAAACGGGGTGTTCCTTTCTGGGAACACCTTCTCTTGTGGTCAGAGGAGCCGTGCCAGTCCCCAGCACACGTGAGCCCCACCTTTTGTCTCAGGCTTCAATAAGATAAATGAGTTTAATTCATCCTCTGTGTAAGCAGGGACAACTCCTAGAAATTGCACTGGATTTGAACACCTTGGCTTAATCCCTAGATTCATTCCTCTAAACAAAAATCTGCCTTAAAATCACTGCTCTTATGGCTGTCGTTAGTCGGAGGTATTTGTGATGTATATTTTAAATATTCCCCATCTAATCACCATCAGCATAAAAGACCTCTCCAAGCACTCTGTGCTCTCAGGTTAGATTCTGGGGGCAGCTCACCACTACCCATATGGAAAACAGAGGATGTGTGGAATTCGTTTCCCAAATGACGATTGTTCAGAGCCACGTAACAAAAGAAGTCAGGATCTTGATTAATTATCGTGATTATCCTCCAACTCAGAAGTCAGTCAGTCCTCAGGAACAGGTTTCTTTTGAAGCCTTACACAATTGTACACAAACCTCCAAACACAGTCAAAGGCCAGCAAATAAAACAAACTAACACCAAAATCCCTATTACCAGAATCAGGGGAAATCCCCCCTGAGCAGTGTACATTTAACTCTTCCCAAAGTTGCTAGGGAACGCACAGCCTCGCAAACTGCCACTGCAATTCCATCTCCAGAGCTGACAGGGACTGACCTTTGCCTACTCCTTCCTGTCTGCCTTCCCCAGGCACGGCGAGCCCGGTGGGTGACAAACGTGACAAACACGGCTGATGGCACTTTGGCAGGGTGAGGTGGCCTTCTCCTGCCACCTGCTAACAGCCAGAGAAGCTTTTAGGACTGTCAGCTCTTTCCTCCAGGGAAAGGTGGGATTCCCTGCCCTGAGCTTTCCCGAGCTTTGGGAGGATGAAATTCCTTTATTATTTTAAAGCACGGCGCTCTCAGCCCCATTGAGTTGTCCCATCACCAACTCTTAATGGAATTGCAGCATAATTAAAATTAAAAATTAAAAAAAAAAAAAAATCGAGGCTTATTTGCCAAGTGGAAGTTGTGAGTTTGTACAAAATTACAAGGGCTCTATATGAATATTCCCACATGGAAGTCGTCCCCAAAATTCCACAAAACCCCCTAAAAATCTGCATTAAAAACTCGTGCATATTTAATATCATCAGCTAAGAAATTCCGTGCCATTATCTGTGTATTTTAATAGTTGCGACTTTCAATGGTAGTGACATAAAAACAATTACTTTTTGAAATTTCTCCCTGTATATGCATTTGAAACTACACAGCCATTAAAAACAGTCTGTCGAATTAAAGGTTGTGCAATTAATTAAGTGCAAATCCTGTAAAACTGGACCAAGGAGAAAATTCATCAAATGGGTGAAATATGACCTATCTTGTCCAAAAGACAAATATGTTTAAACAAAATATGAAAATTGATGACAAAATTACTGGTAGCAAAATGCACACAGAGCAAATATGAGACAGCTGTACTCGGATTCAGCACGGGAGGTTCACCCTCACGGAATTTGTGATTCATTATCTCCTCTGCCTTGTAAAACTTTTCCCAGTTAATCTCCAAAGTATGGCCTTTGTACCTCTGATAATAAAAATTCCCTATAAAATCCCATCTAAGTGTTTAGTTGTGATTTACTGTCCCCTGCCACGATCAGATGAGATCTATTATCAGCTGGGTGTGAGGACCCAGCAGTGAGATTTTGCTTTGCCACCAGGAATTTCTGCCTTTTCCAGCTGCTGCTTCCAGCCCTCATCCCCAACACCTCCTCTGGTGTGACCCTCGTGGGGACAACCCTGGTGGCTCTGTCCTGCTCTGTCCTGGGACAATTGGAGGTTGTGGCAAGGTGGGGTCAGGCTGTGCTGAACAGGGACAGGAGAGGGAACAGCCTCAGGCTGGATTTTGGGATATTTCCCCGTGGAAAAGGTTTGGAACTGCCCAGGGAGGTTTGGAGTTCCCATCCCTGGAGGTCCAAGGAGTTCCTGGAGGTGGCACCCAGTGCTCTGGGCTGGGGACAATTGTGGGATGAGACACAGCTTGCACTCTGTGACTTTGGAGGATTTTTCCCCACCCAATGAGTCTGGGATTCTCTGTCTTCCCAGCACCCAAAGAATTGCTGCCACGAAGGAGCAGAGCTCTCTCGGTTGCACCAGCCATCAGATTTAATGTCTGGGCCTTGCTGAAGCCACATGGACTTCCCAGACAAACCTGGCAAACCTGCTCACCTTACTGAATGACCACATTTCAAAGGGTTTTACTGTCAAAAAACCCCATCTAAAAATGAGGATTTCCTATTTACCCCCAGTAACCCACTGACAGTGAGAGCTGTCCATTCTCTGCCTGGCACAACTTGAAGCTACATTTCCCATATCCCAGTAAATTAAGAAATAAGGCATCAGTTGGCTCCTCTGGCCAGTTTTGGGCACAATTCCCCCAACACTTGTTTGCTGACGGGCTGCAGTTGTAACCAGTGCCATATTGGGGAGCAGGATTTCCCCAGTCACCTCTAATTTGGTGCATAATATTAATTAGATCAGACAAAAAAAAGATACAGAGTGAAGTCTGGTTGTCATGATTGTCTCAGAATATTAAGAGATTAAACTCAAGGAATGCATAGAATATTTATGTTTTATAAAGCAGAAGATGTGTGGGGAGAGATGGACTTTGCCATGGGGACGGAAACGTCTCAAGGGTTCCCCACTGGCATTTTTAAGGAGGCAGAAGTGCTCTCCTTCCCCAAACCAAGGAACCACTTTTCCCTTCCTTCATTTCCCCTCTCAGCCTGGCAGGACCAGCTGTGCCAGGGAGAATCCAGGCAGAATCCAGGCAGAGACAAGGAATTCTGCCAGGAATGGTGACTCCAGATCTGCTTTGAGAACATCCCTGGAGCACAGCTGGAATGATCACACTTGGATTTGCACACGTGAGCTCTGTGGCTGCTGCAGAACGAGGCTGGAAGGGCACAGGGGCATGGAGAATGCTCTGCCCACGCTGGGATGTGTTTTCCTGGCGTTTGAGATCCCACAAATCAAGCCCAGTTGTGCAGGGATGGTGCAGAGGAGGAGGGCTGAGGGAGCGCCAGGAACACAGCCTGTTATTTTCATATTAACATGTAATGGTGCCATTAAAGTTAAAACCACTGTTAGACTTGATTGAGTAAATTAGTTAATTAACCATAGCATCTAATGCATTCCTCCAAGGCATACCTCAGTTCCTCCAGACAGAGTTATCCTGGCTGGGAATTTACTATGATTACAATCCTGGAGTGGCTCTTTGTTTGTCAATGAAGAATGCAAGCTGTCTTTTCAATCCGGGATGATTAAAAATTAGCAGGGGAAAAGGGATATATTTCCTTTTTATCTATTTCCTTTTTTATCCATTTCCTTTTTTATCTATTTCCTTTTAAGAAACTTCTCATGCTTAATAAATTCTTCTTCTTACTCTTTCTCTGCCCTTTGTTGGAAAAGTTTATATTAAAACAAGTGGAAGGTAGAATGTTTTGGTCATCTCTAGTTAGGATTGAGGATGCAAAAAAAATCAGAGTTTATAAAGAACTCAAAAGAAAATTAGCTAGGATAGATTTTCCCAAATATGACTTTTGTATTTAACAATGTAAAATTTTCTTCAAACACGTTTTTGCAGGCAAAATAGCCACAGAGCTCAGATCACGAATTTTGCATCTCCCTACCTAATTTACAAATAAGGTACACTAAAATATAGATATTCTGATACAGAAATGCCATGTGAGCAAGAAGATGCCTCAGTTGGAAATACGTATTAAATTAAGAAATAAAATATATCTGTGGAGGTAGCAGACTGTAAACTGAGCATGTTTTCCTTTAACTCCTCTGTTTTCAAAGCTGTTGGAGTGACCCCGTTGTCCTGAGCATCCCTGCAATCCACTCCTAGTGCATTTCCAGAAGAAATTCAGTTTCAACAGAAATTTTGAAGACTTAATATTTTTCCTTTATAGAATTGCTCCAAAACTTTCAGTCAAAATACCATTTTCACAAAAAAATCCCCAAACAAATCACTTGCTCACATTCCTGCTCGTGTTTTTCCATATTTCCCAACCAGTTCAGTAGCATCAAGGTAACATGGCCATCCCAAAAATATTATTTTTGCCACAGGTCCTCTAACTTTGACTCTCAGAGCATCATACAAATGACCAACCCACTTTTTATATTTTTTAAATCACAGCACTTCTACTGAGACATTCTCCCCAGCCTTCCCTGCCTTGGGGAATACTTAATTTAAAAAACATTAGAACACAATTATGACAATTCCCTTCTGAAAACATGGCTGATTTTCTGCTTTAACCAATGTAACATTGATCTCTCAAACTCTGTTTCACATGATCTTCCTGCTTTTCCTCTCTGCCACGCCCAATAATGAAGAGTCCCTAAATGAGCTCTGCTCCCTCTTTATTTTCATTTTTGCTAAGGGACATCACACCTTGGAAAAATCCCTCCCTGTGCTGGGTGACCTCAGTGCAAAGAGCAAATGTGACAAATCTCAGCCTCCATCTCACAAATATCCCCGAGGTCAGCAGCAACCCGAATGAAAATAATTCACATTTCCATGTTTTCTACCCCACTGTCTCCATTTTCCAAGCAATGCCCAAACTCAGCATCCATTCCTTCTGTATCCCATGATGAATATGCTGTTTTTCCATTTAATATATTTTTTTCATTGTCTACTTGATCCAAACAAAGGATTTTGCTGAAGGTCAAGGTATTGATTGGATTCAACCCAAGGGGTTCATTCCCATGCAGTGACAGATGAGAGGGACCTGTGGGATAATGGCCTCGTGGGGATGGAAAGGACAGTGGGGTGGATTTGCTAAAATTGCAGCTTTATTGAGATATTTCTTTTTTCTCTCTTCTGGACCATGAAAATGAAGAACATTTTTGAAGAAAGAGAACACACAAAGAACTTGAGGGTGTGGGGTCTCACCACGAGACTCTTAATTAATGAAAAAAATAAGAATACTTGGCCATTTTCTGTGACTCTGCAGTGAAATGTTAAAATCCTGACCTGCTATCCAAATTCTTCCTAACATTAAAAGCCATGAAATGACAAGGTTTGGCTGAGCTGAGAGAGGAATTTGCTGAAGAGGAAACTCCTTCCTGAATAATTAAGTAACTCACTTTTCTGTGTCTCTCCTTTCCCCATCAGATTTCTAGGATATGGAAGGAAATAACATTCTCCCTCCATTCCTGATGAGATAATACTGATGATCTAAGGAATTTCTTGCTGCTCTTCTGTATTTAATAAAGCATCTAAGATTAGTGGTTAAAGTCAGCTAAATTTACCAAATTACAGCATGTAATTGATTTAGTGATAGGTAGGCATGGCTCAACTTTCACTCAGATCTTTGACATAATCAAAGAAATATTAATTTATTCTGTCATTACCAAAAAATTGTGTTACATTTTTAACTACTCAAGTAAAATAAAAATAGTAACACAATATCTGTGCTGTTCCTTGTATATTTATGCTCATGACTCTCCAGAACTGTTTCTAGATTTCTATTTTACAATGTTTCACTGAGTAAAAGTAAGGAATTTAGTGGCAATCAGGAATGTGTGGAGCTGAGATCAGAGAGGATGCACAGACTTGTGCACTGAAAAAAAAAAACTTCAACTGATCCTAATGCTGGTGGATCACTGATAAAATCAGAGTATAACAGCAACACAGAGCTAGTGCTCCACACTTAGGAATAAATGGAATAAATGTCTCTGTGTTACTTGATCTTATCAACTCAGCAATGTTTTGTGCTCTGTAATTCCTCCCTCTTTGCTGGACAATTTGGTTTCCTCAAGGAATTCTCCTCCTTGCTCCTCAGCCCTCCCAGCATCTTCACTTGGGGAACATAACAATCCAGATGCCTTCAGATCTGATGTTCTCTGCTGTGTCTGCCTGAGCTTTGCCTTCTTTTAATTCTTGTTTTAACACCCTGCAGCTGCTCTGCTCTCTCTTCTGGAGCACTTGTAACCAACTGGATAAAACACACAACTTTGTGTCCTTCCCAAGGTGATTTACCCCTCTTTCATCACTGTCAGCTCTTGCTCCTCCTCATTTCCCAGGATTTGGTGGTTTTTCCCTCCTTTCTCAGCATCCCCTCCATCCTGTGCTCCCCCAGAGCTGAACTCCAGCGAGCAAACCCTGCTGGCACCACCGATATTCCATTTTCCTCTGCTGGGAGCTCAGCCTGCTGCATCCAGGGGTCACTGCAAAGTCAGCAGCCAGGAAAACTCTGTCAATCCATTAAACTCTTCCGAGTTTACTACCTGAGAAATTCCACTCTTGCTGGCACTGCGAGAGCTGCTCACCCTGCATTTTAGCCCTAATAGCATCCTCGGAGGAAATTCATATATCCAAGCCCAGCTCTGAAATGCTGAGTATCCTGGATCCTATGAGGAAAAGGCTATTTTCCCATTGAATATGGGTTTGTTTTAGGAACAGCTTTAGGAAACACAAAAATCTGCTGATTTTCCCATTTTCCATTGTGTGTAACATCCTCGTGCCTGGGTGCAGACTTTAGTTCTATCCATATTAAAATCCAGTTTGTTATAACGATATGTCAAAGCCAACACTGCAGGGATATGAGTTCCATAATCAAGTTTATCCTAAACAAGTTTCATAGTTTTAACAGCTATTTAACAATTGTTTAAAGAATGATTGTTTTCTAATTTAAATATCTACTGTAGCTCTAAGTACCAGTTAACTCTGGCTCAGTGAAATGCAAATTTTGTAAAAATCCAATCCGTCAAGCAGAAATTTTCCTACAAAAGGGTTTCACAGAAATAATAGCTGTCAGCTAACAATTAATGCACCCAACATGCTTAAGTACTGCACTGAACTTTAATGAAAGGTTACCGAGTCTGTTAAATTGCTTCATACCTTGTAAGACTAAAGTTAAGCAAAAATTAACATCAGTGTTCTGGGAAAAGATCATGCAAACAAAATTCACCTTAATGACGGGGGAGTGTAATGTTTTTACGGAATATTTTGAACTCTGATTCCATTAGAACACTGTCAAGAGCCGAAAATTTCATGTGCAGAACAAACATGCTTTGGGATTTCATCTGCAGTAATTCCCCAGCAGATGGGAACATGCAGGTATGGAGAGACTCACATCAAATTCTCCTCAAATATGAGCACAGATCCACCCTGGAACTGTGCTTTTCAGTATTTCCTTTGCTCCTGGCCTTGGATTCTGATAAAGGCTCATTCCAGGAACTGGAAAAGGTCATTCCAAAGCCAGGAGCTGCAGCCAGCACCCCTTTTTGGTGGCTGATGATGTCTCTGCTGCTCTCAGCCCCTGAACACCAAGCACTCTCCTCTGCTGAGTTCTTATAAACATTCCCACACTTTAAGTAATACTTGGCAGCTTTACTGCTGTTGTCAGGAACTAAGAGGTGCAATAACCCCACACACAATACAAAAGATCAAACCAGCAGATCATAACTCACTCCCAAAGGGCAGCCCAGTAAATGTGATAAAGGAAACCACACTCCAAGGACTTCCTCAGGCCACTGCCCTGCATCATTAGGGCTACTGATGCTGCTCGTCTCCTGCCAGCAGCTCTCCTGCCTCTCCCTGCTCCCTCTCCAAGCCCTCCTGGCAGTTATTTGCAGGAGGAGAAGGATCTACACACATGGACAGCTGTTGGAGCACTTTGTTGTCACTCTGCACCTTTATTATCCAGCCTTTAAATGGTAATATTTCAGAAAACAGTGCTGGGTGTGACTGTGTGGGCTGCTCCCTGTGCCTGCAGGTTGGGAAGGTAAAACCTGTCCTTTTCCCTTCTGCTCAGCATTGGGGGCACAGGGATGAGTTACACACGTTTGTTTGAGAGGTGCTTTGAGGATCTAAAATGCACATCTAGGCAAATATTGTTACAGTTTTATCTCGTCTGATGAATGCAGAACTTATTTATCAGTAGAACAATCAAGAGCCTCTAGAAACAAACATAGGAATCATCACACAATCATTTAGGTTGGAAAAGAGTTCAGGCCCAGCCTTTCACCAATCACCACTTTGTCAACCAGAGCACAGCACACAAAAGAAAAACAGAAAACCAGAAAAGTCCCAGGCAGACGCTGAGCACACGTGACAAGCTCTGGACCTGTCCCCATCACCAAGGTGACAGAGGAGTCCCTGATGCCATTTGGCAACGATGTTTAGTGCTACCTGTGCTGTGTCCCCCGTGGAGAAACAGGAGCCTTCATGCCCCAGAATGCCCAATTCGGCACCTCTCACACTCACTAAATTCACTCAATTCAGTCTCCATTTCCCAGTCCCACCCCAGTGCTGTGTCTGCCCTTCCCCACCTCCCAGGCACACCAAGGGTTCTTTAATGCAGATGTGGAAGATATAAAATGCAAGTGATCCAGCCAACCCACCCCCACTCACACATTTTCTTGAGATCCTCTAGACTACATTCATGAAAAATGATTTACAAAATACAAATAGATTTTGGCACTAAGTGAGCTTAAATTGACTGCTTTCTATCAGGAATTAATATTAACCAGAGCTTGTCAGTTACTAAATATTTATTTTAGGAATACATACAGCCTCTGCTTTCATGTAGGTTAAGCTGTAATCTTTGGCTTGTCAGTTCCAGGATATAGCAGTGGATAAATCATGCACTCTTGAACTGATAGATGTCAGAGCTGTTGTATACAAATGGAGGGATATGTCAATGAACACCCTAGTTTAGGTTACATTTACTATAAACATTGACATTCCTTTGCAGTGAGACCATTTGCTGGCTAAGCAGTCACAGCTTCGAGGATTTGATGCTTTTGTGCTCAATCAGGTTCTAATGATTTCAGATGTTTGCAATTAATGAACCATTAGATTAATTGGTTGAGTATGGAGGGACTGGTGTAAGAATTGGGTCAGAACCACAGACAAGCTATTACCTGAAGTGACAGCAATCACCAGAGGCAAACCAGTGAGAAATTGAATTAATGATTTTTCACCCTCTCTTTCACTTTTGGCAAAAATTAGCACCGGGCCAGTGTTTGAACAGAGAGAATACTACAAGTGTTGGGGGCGAGGGGTGAGAGAGAAACCTTCCCATCACTCCTCATCTTTCAGAGCAGAGCAGCTCCGTCTGTGCCACGCAGACTCAACCCCAACTTCCCGTGAATATAAAGCAGGTTCCATATTTCTCTCGGATCAGCCGGATCCCCCCAAAGCTTTCCTCCAAGTCAGCGTATAACATTAATTATGGACCACACAGGGCACCTTAGCCAGGTGATGAATTGTGCTTCAGAGCAGGGAAAGGAATGAGCCCAGCAGCGATATATGGAGCGGGGTTTGGTGGAAACCCCAGGGTGCTCATCCTTTAGCCACTGAACGAGGATGTTTGCTCCCAGTGGATCTCTGGTGCTTCAATTCCAGCAGTGTGACAAGTTATCCCAACGAGGTGATGGCAGCTTAGCTGAATCTGGAATTTCACAGAGTGAGATTAACCCTGGTTGGTCAATATAGTATTTTTTTTTTTTGACCTTTTTCTTTCCAAGAAAGGGTTTATTCTAACAAGGTTCTCTCGCTTTATAATGCAATACTTCAGAAATCAAGAGGTGGCTGTCACTGCCTGGTGCACCTCAGGTGAGATTATTCATGTGCTTTTAGAGAAAAAAGAGCAGAATGCAGCAATCCTGTGACCCAGCTCATGTAAACTCGGCTCAATGGAACAAAATATCAAAAATCCAGGCGTGTGTTGCTTTCTTAATCCTGATTTAGGTGGATTCAGCATTACAGCTTCTGGTTGGAATGCAAGTTAAATACTGGGAGTGATCATCTTCCTTCCCTTCTGACTCTCCAGACTTGATCCATTTGATTTGCAGGAAGTATTTCTGTTCTAGCCAAGGTGTTTGGCTTTAAATTCCCTTGGATAAGGCAAAAGGATCCTTTTGTGGTGCAGTTTTATTCTTGCTATAATGAAGCAGTCAACAGACACATTCTGAGATAAAATAAACAAGTTTTTCGCTTTGGCATCACTCTGAAAGGAAATGCAATTATTCTGGAGCTTCTTGTCTTTTTTTTTTTCTATTTTTTTTTTCAGCTAAACTGAAATGTTCTGTGTGGTTTTGGGTTTTTACAGCAAGTGACTCGGCTTGCTGCTGAAGGAGAAAATAAATTTTGCATTTAAGGCATTTTAACTGTGGATTTATACAAATTTCAAGTGTTCGACACAGATCTGCTTTTGAACATGAAAGGAATCCCAAAACTTGCAATTTTTACAAATGAAACATCCCACTGATTTGTAAATAATAGCTTGGATTAGAGCCATAACTTCAATGTCACATATTAACCTCAATTTTCATCTTTTTGTCTGTGCACTGTTTGGGTGATTAAAGCTGGCTACATAAAATTTTTACATCTTTCCACCCAAATTTAGACTCTAAAATCTATTGTAAATAAATCTGGCAAATCAAGGAGGCAAAAAGAGCTTTAAAGGTTTCACTGCCTTACAATGAAACTGAACCCACCGAGGCAATGGAAAATCTGTAACTCAATGTTAAGGACTTTGAGTTGCCAGGAAAACAAAGATATTGTGTTTTCACATGTATAACCCTTATTTTGT
>VZRM01006181.1:488303-525056 GCA_013397955.1 Grantiella picta | reverse complement strand
TGGAGCTGGAAATACCTGGAAAGGCTAACAGATTTTTTTCTAAAGTGCAGGGCATGGCATTTTCCTTTCCCAAATGATGGATGGGGAATGAGGAGGGAATTAAGGGGAGGTGGAACTCCCAGGCACTGCATGAATCCCAATCCTTCTCCGTGGGACTCGCAGGTGAAACTGCTCTGGCTCTGGAAAGGACCTTTCAAACGTGAATTGGAGTGATCCCAGATGTTCCAGATGTTCTCCTCCAGAGGGACAGTGAGGGAAACAAGCTGTCCCTGAGCCTCTGTGGAGGCACAGGGCAGGAATTGCTCAGCCTTTGCTGCTGCTCTCAATTCCATGGCTTTGCACCCCATCTCAGCTCCCTGCACTTGCTCAGCATCTCAGCTCAAGTGCTCTGGGCTTTTTGAGTTTATTTTGTCCTTTTCTTTGTTTATCTGCTACATTTCTGTCATCTCCATTTACCACTCCTGTGTGCTTTGACAAGGAAGAAGTTAAAGAAATGACCAGAAGTGGTTCTGGCAGTTGTGAGCACAAGTGATACTAGAGAAGAGGAAAGCATCTGACTTTGGGAACACAGAGGCAGAGCAGGGGAAGAATTAGAGGTTTTGGATCAAGATTAGAGGTAAAAATATGTCCTCAGAGTTTTTAAAGCACTTCAGCTCCTTCAGAAACAGGCTGGAAGCAGAAGGGTGTGGATAGAGAAGCACAGGGATGTTAAAATAAACACAATTAACTATCAGTGTTTATCAATGCACTTCTCACACCACCTCTGCTGCTAATACAGAGGTGAGCTGGACAGGGGAGAGGAGCAGATTAAATTATGTATTGTTCCTTTAACACTTTCTGCAGTTAAATAACATAATATTTTCAAGGTTACTGTTAAAATAACAGGGTTGTCCGGTGGAATTTATTCCCACTGGTGTTTGTGTACTGTATATATTTATACCACATGAGCAGCCCATAAATTCTCCTCATAAATGCTGTTATCTGCACCACCAGCAGTTTCTCATTTTTATGGGGGTATAACTTTAAGGTGTGGTTTACATCCCGTTACACCTCATTGCTTACAGCTCCTGCTGCCCCATTAGGCTCTGATCCTGAGCTCCTTGTCCTCCCTGATGTCACCTGGCGCTGCTCTTGTCCCCAGCAGCAAGGGCACCTCACGGCAACCTGCAGCAAATCCCCAAATTTGTGTGATCCCACTGACCACCCCTGGACATCCCAACTCTCACCCTGCTTAGCAGCTGCTCCTTCACACCAAGAAAAAAAAATCTTCCAAGGGATGAACATCATCCAATTCTTTTAGAGGTAGCCTTGATTATCAGGAACGCATTTTCCATTAAAAAAACCAAAAAAGATAAATAGAGATTACAGAAGAGTTGTTCCAAAGGTCATCCGAACTGGTGTGTAGGACAAAGCTCAGATAACCTCACAGGAGAAAAAAAGCCCTTCACACACTTGCAATAAACTCTTTATACATCATAACAGCCTTAAGAGCAACCAAACCCCATCTATTCATCACTGCCAGTGCCTCCCAAAATGATTGGTATCAGTGGAACACTGAATTCTCTGGCTGCTCACATCCATCTGTCCTCAAGTTTGGTGCTGCTAACTCCACACTTCGGAATCTGAGCTCAAATGTTGTTTTCTCCAATTTTCTTCCCTTTTTATGACCTTTTTCTGTTGCTATCTTGATTTATGGTCATTTGTGTGATTGCATTGCTTTGCTTTATGGCAGTTTATGTCATTCTGGTCTTGTCATAAATGACTACCATAAAGTGAGGTAAAATATCATAAAACATTAGTGAGTCACTGATATTCAAGGTTCTGGAGAACAAGGCTGACAGGTAGCAAGCACAGAAGAACTGTGCCATCCGAGGGATGGATCATTATGGATACATGTGTGTGCTGGGATCTGCAGCAACAAATGCCACCCTGACTCTGCTTGTCAGTGGAAACAATTTAAAAGGGCAGCGTTGAGTTATTTTTGAGAGTTTAAAAGTCTCATGTTCCTGCAGAGATTTCTTTTGCGGCACTAAAAAAGCTTGGGGAGGGAAGTGGAGCTGTTCTCCTGTAAAATCTCTCCCTGCTTTTCATGTGTATCTAAAAGGGCTGTTTAGGGTTGGTCAGGACTGCTAAGAAGCTGAAAAAAATATATATTAAAAATCTGTATAAAAATCAGATTACTTTTGTGGGATTATCATTCTTGGATGTTTGTCCACCTCTGGTTATTAGCACAGAGCTCTGAGTGGTGCTTCGGCTTTGCTGCACTTGCAGGAAGGTGAATATCCTTGAATGATGATGCTCAGAAATCCTAAACTGATTCTTTGGATGTATTCTACTCAAAGAGAACCACATTTTATCCAATAATCTAAGCACTTATTACCTCAGCAGCTAAGAGTATTCCAAAGCATTTCATACTTTTTCTCTGTTTAGTAAAATAAGCCGTTGCAGTGATACTTTCCAAATAAATATAAAGATAAAATGTACAAATATTTTTGCCACTGATGTTTGCATTATGAATCCTTTACGCATTAAGAATCAATAATCTCTATACTCACTATAAATTCCTCCTATCAGTTGCTGTTATTTTATAGGATAACTTAATTCTAGAGTGAAAATGGGTATTTGCTGGAGGTAGAACTGGGAATGCATTCCCATTAAGAAATATGAAGATAACCATTTGGAAATTTATATTTGTTATTTGAACATAAAAAACATTGTTCAGATTTTAAATGGCCTTTTTATCTGCTACTATTATTGCAAAAATAAAAGACTTATCATCTCCAAATCTATTTAGCCTGTAGTGACATTATTTACTACACTGGTTCTCTGGATACTTTGGGGGGAAAAAATATTTTTAACGCAGGGTAGGCTTTTTTGGTTTTGTGAAATATTGCACTTGGGTGGCATTTTCATTATGGAGATTGCTGCGTTTAACCTCCAACACCAAGAGCTTTATCAAGCTTGCCCTCCAAGGAACACAGTAAAAAAGAAAACCTAGATTTCCCCCAAATATGATAGTTTCTTGATAGTTTTTGGGGTTGTTTCTTTCTTAACGCAGCAGCTTAAGGTAGAACCACCCAATGGCTTTGATACCCAAACATCACTGAATCCTGGCAGTTCCAGGCGAGGCAGAATTGCTGCCAAATTCCCTCCACCTGCTGCAGTGACTCTGTTTGGAGTTATTCCTAATTTGTGTGAGTGGAACTGCTACCTTCTGCTGTCACAGCTCAGGAAAGAACCAAATTCCTCACGGGAGGGAAAAGCGGCAAGGAAAAGAAAGTGTCTTTGGCAGGCAGGAGCCAGAGAGCTGCAGGATTAACAGGTCAGCCTGCTCTGGTTTTAATAAACAAGAAAAGGTGAAGCTTGTTGGAAGTGCAATGCTAAAGTTTGCTGAATGGGAATGGAGAAATTAATATTTAACCCCCAACCAACTGACATGGGCACACCTGAGCTCACACACTGCTTTGGGAAGTGGTTTTTAGAAGTGTTTTTTTCACCCCCTGCTCCGTGACTGCATGAAAGTCAGTGCTGGAGGTGTTGGAACATGAAAGATCCTCCCTCGGTACAAAGCAGCAGCCTGGGAAGGTTTCAAACTAAATCCTCCAGTGATGCTCCCAGAGGAAATCCTCTGGCAAAGGTGCTTTGTCCAATTTCCCCCCGCTGAGTGGGGAGAGCTCTGGCAGCGTTATCTCAGCGCTTGGGACAATTAATTTCAGTGACACCAGTGCTGATGGAGCAGGCTTTGTGTCCCTCTGGGTGCAAGGACAGCACTGCTGCTCCTGCAGGGGTGACAGCTCAGCCCCAGTGTCCCCAGAGCTGCTGCTCTCACAGGCTCAGGAGCTGCCCCAAAACAAACCCCACTGCTGCAGAACCCAGGGAAATCCATCCGGGGAGGGAATTTGAGCACAGAGCAACTCCTGGGAAGGGCTGGGAATCCAATCCGTGCCATTGGGGTCACTGTGAGCTCAGCAACCTCTGTTTCTGCAAATCACTGACATCACTGCACATCATCAGCTCCCATCAGTTCCTCTCCAAATCACGCAGGGCTGAGGCAGATAATCCAAATTTGCCAGTCCAGGCTGTTACCTGGGCACAGGGCAGGCGGAGTGCAGAGCCCCTTTTTCAGGGTTTATTTTATTTATTAGTTCTTTAAGCACTGAAAATCCAGCCTATTCTGAAAGATGCCAATGCTTTCGTCACTGCTGATTCCCAGGGGAACACATGAACGAGTGAATCTGAGTTATTTGAGAAGAAAACCAGTTTTTGCTGCTAGTACTATGAGCTGTTCGGGTTTGGAATTAAAGTAGAAAAGGATCTTTCCAAGCAGCACTACAGGTGCACTTTACCCACAGCTCTATTTTTATTAAAAAGGTTGTGTCCACTCATTCAACAGTTTCAAAAACTCTTCCCATGGTAATGGATATTCCTGTCAAAAACGAGGCTGGCATGTGCTTACAGAGCAACAAAACTCCCACTCCAAATAATGTCTGAAAGGCAACCAGCAGCTCCCCTCCCCTCAGCCCTCCCCAAAAGCTGACTAATTATTTGAAGTGTATTTTATTGCCATCAGCTTCCACTAATGACCATGTGAGATGGGGACATGGGAATATCTCAGATTTTCACCAGCAGTAATTGCTAATGAAAGACAGTGGGTATTGTTTTCTCTCTTTTTTTTTTTGGTTGGCTGCTTTTGTTGTGTGTGGTTTTTTCCTTTGTTTGTTTTTAATCCTGAATATATCAACAGTTGGGCAGCCAAGATTTGCTGTTAGAATTACTAGAAATACAGAACCCCTTGACTCTCCATATTTTTGAAGAACAATTACTGAGATATTTTAATTTGCCTGACGTCCAGTTCTTCACTTGTGCTTCCTTATTTGTGTACAGTAAAAATTCTCAGCGGAGCCAAGTTGAGGGAAGAGATATTGATCACAAATTCATTCACAGGAAATATCAGATGTCTTAATTCCCACTAAAATAAAAATTATATGACTCACCAAAACTATATTCACTCAAAACTTCTGGCTTAGGATTTTGAGAGATAATCACAGTTTCTTCCTAAGAACAGCGATAATAAAGATCCTTAAAGAGGGCGTGGTATGAGCTAAATGCAGAGAGAGGAAAAAGGCTTTGCACGAAGAATAAAGAGTTTAATCTTTACCTGTGCAGTGATCTAGATCTAGCACGGAAATTATAAATTTGCCAAGTCTCTGTTTGTCTGCCTTGTTGCGATAGGAAAGCAAATCTTTGCTCAGCCAAGCACAGAGGAGTCACTGGCTGCCCTGATGAGGACTCTGCATGATCTATTCCAGCCTCTGCCACCAAATTATTGTGACTAAAGGCTGAGAAATTCAGCACAGCTGAGACTAAGTGATGAATAATGCTCGAGCAGATCTGCTGCTTGCATTAAGGAGACAGAATAAAGAGTTAATAATGCCTCTGATCAGCTTTTAATAGCCTCTAGATGCTTTCACACAATAAATAGATCTGTTGTGAAAATACTCGGGAACACGGTGAAATACCACATGCATTGTGCCCTTTAAAATGCTTTTAATAGCACAATTATAGATTTAAAGATCGTAATTGATTTAAATTGGTGGTGGAATGTAAAATTTTATATGATGCATGAAACCTCTTAAGGCTTTAAAACTGTAATTATCTTTGTCACTCTCATATTGCACCCCAAAGCTTTTCTTTTGATGATTTAGACGTTATAGAGAATAAATGAAATGTTCCTAGGGATTGCCAAGGGAAAAACCCCACAGGGCTGCACTTTCGCGAAGAGGGGAATTTTGGGAAGAGGGGAATTTTGGGAAGAGGGGACAGTGGCAGGGCTGGGCTGAGCCCTGAATTCCCTCCCAGCTGAGCAGAAATGCTGAGTGGGATGATGTCTGGATGATGTCCACACCAGTTTAAGGGTTCTGCTCCACACAAACCAGTCTGGAACCTCAGCAGAGCCTCTCTGCCCACAGCCACCAGCATCTGCTGCTGGCTTGCATTGGAGAATTGCAGCTGTGGCATCCAAATACAGGAATTCGGAGAGAAACTGATTAATTATTAATTATATCTCTATTGGCAAAGGCTACACGAAGATTCCAAGCCCCTCTCCCATTTCTCCATGAAAAACCATCACACACACAGACCCACAACCCAGATTTTGTCCCTGCTCCCTGTGGCAGTTCTGTCACTGCTGGGTGTGTTTGAGTTGAGTCTCCTCACAAATCTCCCTCTCCTCCCTGCAAGAATTCCACACAGTTCCCAGCTCTTTGGGTAAATGCAAAACCCAAGTTTCAGCCATGGTTGGAGTAACAGCAACTCCATACACAAGATTTAATTCAGGGTGGAGTGAAATCCAAACCACTGATCCTCCCAATATCAGAATGATGCTGTTTGGAGCCTCCAGACATTATTTAATACCAAAACCCCTGACATTTAAGTAGCCAGAAAGAACAACATTAACTCAGGAAAGATTATTTCAGCTTATCTGACCCATATTTGGAAACTTAAATCAATTTAACATAGCAAATCTCCCCTCAGTACATGAACAAGAAAAAGTCTTTCAAATCTGTTTATATTCCTCCAGATGTCAATGCTGATACCAGTGCCCAAACAATGAAGTAAACAATTAAGAATTTCTTTTAACTTCTCCTGCTTTAGAAATCCAGGGAAGAAAAAAAAAAAAAAAACAAGAGTGAATCAATGAACAAAAAATGGATAGAGTTGCTAGGAAAAGAGATTGTATTCAAGCTAAGAGGATATTGCCAACAATAGGTAGTTAAAAATGGAATTAACAACTAATAAAAGTGGTGAAGCATATCCTTTAAAGAGCAATTTGAAAGGCTTTTCATTAGAACAACAACTTTAGTCACAAACCTCTAGGTAAGAGAATTAATAGTCATATTTGGGGCTTGGGGGGCACAATTAGCTTTGTCTCTGTACTGATGAGTTCCCATTCCCTGTGGGACACTTTGTTTTGGGGATGTGGCTCACTGAAAGTTGTGCATCAAAGCAAACCCTCGGTACAGAATCTGACATTTCCCCCAAAGTGACAGAGGAAATGTGGCACATTTAGCACTCTGGTGACCTCAGAGAAAAATCACTCACAGAGCTCAGCAATTAACACCAGGTGGGAATGAAGTGCTGCAAAAATGCTCATCGTGGCTTTGAATTTTTCAGCTGTTAGAAGAAAACACTGATATTCCTTCATGACACGTGGTTGGCACAACTCAGTTCCTGTGGAATATTCCGAGGGATTTTCAGAAGGTATTTGTGTTCTCACAGCCCCACTGGAGTGATGCTGTTTGTATTTTAATAGGAAGCAACCGGTAACTAAGAAAGTGGAATTATTCTGATCATTTGAGACAAAACCAAAATTAATGCCATTGACATTGACCAGATTGCAAAGTGTATTTACCGATTATTTCCATTTTCTCTCTCTCAATACACATTGGAACTCCTGTTGGCTGAGGTTCCAAGGTAAGCTAAAAGTTCTCTCTCTTTTTACTAGTTTTTTTTTTCCTTCTAACAGCACAATTGAAGAGCAAAAACGCATCCTGTAAAAGATTTCTTCTGCAGTATAAAAGCAGAGATACTAAGGATGATGAGGGTGTGTGGACAGTGCAAGACAACAACGAGAGCACAAACATGAGCAATGAAGCAGCAGAGGCAATCCTGTGTTTAGAGAAGACGAGGAGCAGGCAAAAAACACAAAAGAGAAAAACATACCATTTTCACTGATTCTATGTTTGCAACTTGAGAAAAGGTTGTGTTAAATTAAAAATAAAAGGGATGAAAATATAAGTTAGCAGAAAATGATGTAAAAGCTTAATGGAGAGCAGTGAGATGGAAAAGGTGTGCTCTGCTCTGACTCTGTTCACTAAATTAGTTTCCCTCATCCTGCAGGAACCCTTGCTCTGTTTATGCACATCATGAACTGATTTCTTCCCCTCCAGATAAATATCATGAGCAGGCATTCTCTTACTCCAAACTGATTCTGGCACTTCAGCTACTACAGCTAAAGCTGGGCAGAGACACATAAATATAATGCAGAAAATGAAGATATTCCTGGGCAGAAATTCCTCCTGGGGGCCAAACCTTGTCTTGTGCAAAGTGGTGTGGATGAGAATTGTTTCAGGAATTAACTGGGAAAACTTGCATCCTCACACTGCTGGAATTTGGCTCTTGGGGTGATTTCTGCTCTGCCCTGGGGTGCCCAGAGCCAGTGGGGTTAAATTCAATATACATGGCTGAACACTTCATTTTGCAGCCTGAGAAATGCAGATGGGAAGTAAATTCCAGCCAGTGTCCAATAAACCTGACCAGATAAGGATTTTGGCCTCCTGGTTTCAGAGCTGGACCTTGCCAAGGTGTTCCCAGCACAGGAACCCCCAGGCTGGGGGAAAGCAGAGCTTTGCAAACTCAGGTTTTTTTACCCACGAAGTGTGTAAAAATCACCCAGATTTGCATCTCTGAGCAGCTCAACCTGAGTGTGGCATGAGCAAGGCAAACACAACCTTTTCTTGCTCTAACAAGGTGCTTGCTAGGGGAAAAGAAATTAATATCATTTTCAGCCTCTTCTGGGTTTAAACATTCGGTCAAGGCTTTCAGAAAAAGCCTCCTGCAGCAGTTGCCTGTTATTTTCTTTACCCCCCACCACACTGTCATCCTGCTCTGAGTGCTGCACATGATTTAGCAGAGCCTACCTGTCCAAATGATGAAAATGAGAAAGCTTTTACCCAGTATGTATATCACCGCAATGTAACTATTACACACATCGGGCTGGATGGTTTTTATCCAGCTAAATACAGTCAGACCATTAATAGGAATGCTCAGTGCAGGGGTCTGCTTAAAAACCCACAAGATGAATAACAAATCATAAGCGTGGCAAAGCAAAAAACACCCTTGTAAAGCATTCTTTTTTCAGGAGTCTTTGAAGGTACCTGTGGGCATTTGATAGTTGATTTAAAGTCCAGACTGAACAAAATCTATGGGGTTGTGGAATAAATGTGCTTTGGACAGTGAAGGAAAGCCCCACTGTTCAGGAGTAGCCTGGAAAATAAACTTTAGAAAATCTACGGTGAGAAACAACCCTGTAGGAGCTCGGTGGGTGCAGAAGTAAAACCTGGAATGCCAGGTTCTTTTTCCTAAGTAGCTATACCTGAAATCTTGGTATCAATAAAATAGAGTTTTACCATTTGTTTAAGCAAGGCCAGAATTTAATTCTCTAATTTCAGCTTGAAAGAACTTGGTAACCCAGCTGACTTTAAAGAAAAAATGTGTTTTCACAAATTATAACTGATTTTAACTAGATAAGTATTGCAGAGAATGTTTTGAAGGTATTTGCAATGTGCCTCAATTACCATTGATGTCTGCAAAGCAGCTGAACTTCCTGGGATTTGCCTTCCAAGTTTTCCACCTTTTCTATCAATTCACCCACGAAGTGAAAGAAAAGGCTATTCAGCCTTTCTAATGACTGAAATTAGTGAAGTTGCATGAGATCCAGACTCGGGAGTTGGAGAAAAGCACTGGATCAAGCGTACCAAGCTTTTGAAAAGATGGAATTTGGGACAAAGGAGCAACAAATATGTTTTAGAAATCTTGCAAAGCATGACAGAGATGCACCTCAGAATTCAGGAGCAGAAAACACACATTATCACCAGGAAATAACTGTAATGCCATCCTGGAGGATGCTAAAAGGTGATACTTTCCATGGAGGGAAAAGTGGCCTTATGACTTCTGTCAGAAAACAGGATCACTGTGCACCATCTCACCTTATTTCCTGGTGGGATAATGGGCTGCATTCCTATTTTGGATGAAGGATATAGATGTTGGGAGAAGAAAACAAATGTGATTGCAAATACCTCACTATAAGCATTTACATGAAGAACAAACTAACCATGTTTTAGAACAAACTAACCATAATCTGTGTATGTAAACACAAATTCTGCCACTGCTGCTGCTTTGGGTGTGTTATAAATGCAGAGGTGCAACAGGAGGAGGGGAAACGGAGCCCTGAGCAGGGGAGCAGTTGGATATTTTTAGATTAGCACAGGATTTCTCAGTGTTTGAGCTACAGGGACTCTGTTGAACAGAGGAGCTGTGGCTGCCCCAGGATTCACGAGGTGACCAAGGCTGGGTTGGACAGGGCTTGGAGCAGCCTGGGATGGTGGAAGGTGAGTTTCAAGGTCCTTCCAACCCAAATCCCCCTGGGATTCCATGAATCCATGAAAACTGCTAAAGGAGGAGATTATCCCAGGATTTCTGTGATCTCAACCTCCCAGCCCTGACGTGCAGAACAGAGTGACCCCAAAGGGTGACACAAAATTTCTGCCCACTCTTGTTAAGAACCAACTGTGAGTTCTACCCTTCTATTTTCCATTTTTAGGAGACTCTCTGAGCACATTTGAGTGCCTGCATTTCCATCCGTGTGATTTAAGCACGTGAATCTCAGCCTGCTCTGGGTTTCTGTGCGATGCCTTATTTGACATGAGAGTTCTGTGCTCAAACAAACCCCTAATAACCTCTCCTAGCTTAAACAAACCTGGATTATTCTATCCAGTCTATTATTCAACCGCTGATCCACAGGCCAAATTTCCTTTTCAAAAGGGCTGGTAAAGGATGGTTTTTCTTGTCCCTTTTACAGACCCAGATGTTGAACAAAGGCAGCAATTCCAAATGCAGGTATTTATTCAGCACAGAATGCCCATCTATCTTCTCTTTCTTCCTCTGCTTTGCAGTTCACAAAGGGAACAAGAACTCCCCGAGATTGCAGCCCCGTGCCCTTCGCAGCAAACATCTCTTACAATATTGTATTTTAAATATATTTATCGCTTCCTCTGTTAAACTTCTCCAAGGAGGGAACAACTGGCCTAGAAGTTTGTGTCTCGCTCTCTGTGCAGCACCAGTGACCCCAGCTCATCTATTTCCCTGCCACCACAAGAATCAGCCTCAAACCCATTTGTCTGCTGTAATACTGGGTCTTTTAGGTTGCAAATGGAACAGATTTTTATTTAAACCCCCATCTAAGAGTGTCATTATCCACAAATCTGCTCATAAATGTTTTGGCAACTGACAAAAAAAATTAACTTCAGAAGAGGAAGCCATTAGGATGAAAACATTTCAAATCATGTCATTCATCAGATCTCTGCTCATCCAACAAAACTTGCTTTTGTTACAGGCAATTGTGGTGCTTAATCTCAGTGCTTTTCAGCAACACATTTTTCTGATTAAAAAACCATAATCATACTGGCAGTAGTTAGAGATAGAAAAGATCTATTAGCTCACTAAGCCCAGCTCCCTTCCCTAGCAGGACATAATCCCTGGCAGGAAGTCTTTCAGATATTAACTTGATCCAGAGCTTAGTTTTAGCCAAGGGACTGAGAATGGAAATCTGCATGGAGGTGTCACAACTCCTGGAATTCACGGAACCAAAATGGTTGGGGATTTTTTTTCTTTTTTTTCTCCATTTGTCAGCTCAGCCACAGTGCTGGAGTTGAGTTCAGCAGTGGGAAATGGGTTGGGAGCCCCAAACAGGGCAGAGGGGATTCCTGGGGTTGCCAACCCCTCCTGCCTGGCAGCAGAGCTGCTGGAAGGGCTGGGGGATGAGGGATGGGAAACACAGGTGAGAGGAAAGGGAAAGGGAAAGAGAAAGGGAAAGGGAAAGGTGAGCAAAGCGATGCAGGAACAGCGAGGGAAAGGCTGGTGGGGAAGGCATAGTTTGGTCTCAGAGATCTTTTCCAAACTCGATGTGCTAAATTCACCCCCAGTCCTTGTCCCTCTCCATGGTATTTTACAGGTTTGATCTCCAGAGGATCCTTTTTCCCAGCCCTGCCCTGCTCCAGGCAAAAACCCCTCAGAAAATTGTATTAATCACCCTTTATCCCTGTGTGTGCCTTGCTGTGTTCTGTCACAGCTACAGACACAGAACTGTGTCCTCTGCACTGAGGAGAGACAATGAGCACCCTGCTGCTCCCAAAAGATCACACACAGCTGAGCCAGAGCAGGGCAGGGAGAGGAAATCACCTTTTAATTACATCTACAAGTGAAATATCAAAGTAGGAAAAACAAAGAAAATCCCTTTTGCTTGGAATCCTGATAGCCAAAGAAATTGGGTAAGGAGGTTGCTCTTCTATTCTCCATCTCCATCAATCCATCAGCACTGAAAGGCTCTTCCTGACCTCCACTCACCCTTTTTCATTTAGCCATCTCGGTGGGTTTGGGGTCCTTTAAACATCCCCAGGAGCTCCCCTTGCACCTCAGCATTCCTAGGGAATGCTTTCTGCACCATCAGGGAATTCTGAATGCCTTCATGGATGTGTCACTGTTCAATTGCTCAGATCTATCAATACCATTCAAAGATCAGCCCTGTTTAATTCTAAATACATCACTGCTTACAGACACTGAAATGCTGCTCACAGGTAAGAATATTTCCCTAACAACATCACAAACGCCAAAAAAACAGAAAAAACCCCAAATTTTAAAGTAAAAAAAAAATTGCTATTTTAAATTTCCAAAGAGGATTATTGCACAGTGATACACATTTTTGCTAAGTGAAAAGCAGCTGATTCATTTTTACAGATCCACTGCAAATCAAAAAGTAGAACTTGACTCTTCCTCTCTGCCACCCTCAGCTGATTTCCAAGGTTTCCTCCTTCAGCTTTGTTTTCTGGATGGAAACAGAAGACAAAGAATTTAAACTCACAGAGCATCACTGAATTCAACAAAGCTCCAAAATGTGGGGATTTTGATCCTGAATATTGACTTATAGGTTAGAGGAAATAACCTGATTTCTCACTCTCCAAAATCTACAGCAAGTTTCCCATTGGCTTCAGTTCTCAAACATCACAGGAAAAATTCCAGGTACTTTTATGAGCCCAAATGAATTCATTCAGCCAAAAAAAGGTGTTTAAAATTTGGTGCTGTGAAATGAAGTACATTTAAAAATGATACAGCAAATAGTTTTTTTCTTTTAGGTTCTAGAAACTATTTAAAGTACTTTATAATTCAATAATAGAACTATTGGAAGAAAAGGTGATGTTAAATTAAAATACCTACCTAGCTCTATCCTTTTAATTTGGAAAATTGCAATCAGAAATGGAAAGATGGAGATTTAACAGCTATATTGAAGATGATCAGAAGAATTCTTTCCATAAAGGTTAACAACAGATAATTACTTTCTCAGGAAATCACTAAAATGTCATGATTTTTCTGCTTTGTTTTCAGGGAAGTTTTATGATGCTCCCTTCTTGCCACTTGGCAATGAAACAAATGAGGTTAGATGGCAAAGATTATGAAAGAAATTAGCAATAATGAGTCCAGTAACTAAAAACATTAGTAGAGAAAATTGAGTTGACCTTACTTTTATAATTATTCATTTTCTTAATTGTTTTTTTTCAGGAATAATTGGACTAAAATTAAATAATACGAGGTACAAGCCTCACGTGTGATGGGTGTTTGGCATAGATTAATGACCTTCCACTTGCACAAAGCTGTGCCCACTCTGGAGGTCACCTCTGGGAAATACCTGCTCTGAGTTGTGACCCAGAGATCCTCTCTCTTCCCAGCCTTCACTGCAGGATGGATTAAAAAATTAAATTGTAAAATTAAATATTTGATATTTGCAGTCACAACCAGGAGAGGAGAAGTGGATTTCCAGGATAATCACTGTGGTGTCTCTCCAGTTCTGCCCAGCTCCAAAATAAGGTTTTTGGGTCAATTCCCTCCAAGCACACATATGGAGCAGAGGGAAATTTTCCCACCTTATCACAGCTGTTCTTGGTGAACTCCTTAGGTAAATAGGGGGAATTTTTCCCTCTCCCAGTGGTAAATAATCCCCCATTTCCCATTCCCCCCAGCCTGGGGAACCCTGATGGGGACAAGTGCCACCCTGTGCCCAGTGGTGTTTGCAGAATCCATTCATTTATCAAGGGAAGCACTGGGGTTGGTTCAGCCAGCTCAGAGCAGATCAAACCTCAGCAATTCTCCATTTCAGATTTCCATTCCTCACTATTTATCCCCAGGAGGACTCAGCACTGGGATCCTTAATCCCTCTCACCTCCCCAGCAGTTCCTCTGGAGCTGCACTGCTGAGATGAGGATCAGACCACCCACAGCTCCCTGCAACACCAGCTGGAACAAAGGCACAAGGGCTCTTCAGAAATCTGATCAAATCTTCAGGGCATTCACATGCTGAGAGCAAAACTCAAGGCAGCTTTCCCTCAGAACTCTGGGAATCTCTTCCTTTGCTCTTCACCTCCCTCCATTCTTCAGAGACAGCACTGGACAGATGGGCAATACTCAGAAATTAAGGTCTCCAGACACTGAGACAATATTATTATTATTATTATTAATTATTATTGTCAGTGCCTTGTAAAGGAGAGTAGAGCAGGTGAGAGATGAACTCTCAGGTTGCACACAGTCCATGGCTGAGCAAAAAAATCAAAGCTGGAGCTCCCAGCTCTCTCCTTCAGCTCCAGGTCTGTCCAAACTAATTCCACGAGGATTAATGGCTTTTTAGAGTGAATAGAGCAAATTTGGAGCCAAACTGCTTTGGATCTCAAGCTGGGGAATCTGCCTTGGTTGTGTATTTTTTCCTGAGCTTTATTGGGCTTTACTCCAGTGTTGCTGCAGATTCAGCAGCCCAAAAGCAGATCCAGCACACTGCTGTGACTCAAATCCCAGCTTCATACAGGTCTTGTCCTGTGCTTAAATGCAAGTTAAACAGCACTTCTAGCAGGTGAAACGATTGCAGTGTGTTTGATACACTACCTCACACTAAGTCTAAATGGGGAGATGGGAATAAACGGATTCCCTCTCCAATTATTCCTTCTGCAGGAACACACAGAGCTCAGCAAAGGGACAAAGGCCCAGACTTGCTGTGGACAAACAAACTTCACAGCTGAGAGGATGCAAAGGCACAAATTGGCCTTCTGCACTCTCAGGTTATTTCCTTTGTCAACAGACCTAGAACTGATTATTTTTATTGAAAGCCAAACTTGCAATATAAAGACCACTGCCTGCTTTGCACTGACATAACTCATAGCATAATTTGTATAAAATAATTAATCTATCCATTTTCATTCTATTCTTCTTTAAAACACAAATCCAGGTGTCACAAATCCGCTATCTCTGCTGCTTCTTTGTATCTACAGGAATTCCTTTCCCTTCACCATTTCTCACTCCCCAGCAGCTCCAGCCTCCTGCCCAGTCCCACTCCTGAGCACACTGGTCTTTCCATTCACCATTATTCTTTAATTTTCTTTCTTTCTGCTCATAATTTGAGTGGTTTCCTCCTCCCTGCTGCATTGAGTTTACAACTTTTAACACTCAGTGTATAAGAAGATTGCTGTTGTCTGGGGGTTGAGGCAGAAGAGAACAGAATCACTGCTTTTATTCCTGCTCAGTCAGAGTTGCCCCACAAGCTTTGTTACATGGGATCACGATTAACCCTTTATAAAGAAGGTATCTTCATTTTCCAAGCAGAGGAAAATGCTTCCCTCGGTGCCCAGGATGGATTTACAGCCAGGAATGCTGTGGACTCAACAATCAGAGAGTGCTGACTGTAGAGAACAATGAACTTGTTAGTTAACAGAATTAACAGTGCGTTGTTTAAGGATAATGACAGCAATAAAACAGGAGATGTGAAGTTGATACAGTCACAACTGAATCATAATGGATGAGATATTTACGGCAAAGCTGTTAAAACATTGAATAAAATATGGGAAGAGCAAAAGCAGATGTGATTTTATTCTTCAGAGCTGAAGCTTGTATGAGATAGCATGAGTAATAATCACAGGTTCTGGTTCACAATGCATTAATAAATATTGATATGGTGCCAGTGCTGAAACTTTCCAGATACCAAAATAAAGTGAGAAAGCATGCTCTTGCATTATGGATTGCTAATTTTAAATTTTAAGGGACACATGGCAATGCATCCATTCTGTTTCCACCCCCAACACTCTCTCACACACACCTCTCTATTTAGGGCCTGAACAACTCTCCCTTTGCCCATCAGCAGTGCCACAGCTCCCGTGCAGGAGCAGAGCTGAGTTATTAGGTTGAATTGACCTGTTCTGATCCATTTCAGTGCAGAATTCTCCCCAGAGCAGAGCTGAATCTAATAGATCTAATAGATCTATCCTTACTTATTTCAGTGCAGAATTCTCCCCAGAGCAGAGCTGAATTATTAGATTTAATTGATCTACCGTGATCTGTTTCAGTGCAGAATTCTCCCCAAAGCAGAGCTGAATCTATTAGATCTAATAGATCTATCCTGATTATTTCAGTGCAGAATTCTCCCCAGAGCAGAGCTGAATCTATTAGATCTAATAGATCTATCCTGATCCATTTCAGTGCAGAATTCTGCACAAGTTCTGGTGCTTTGGGGGCAGATTTGGGGCAGATCCAGCTGCCTCTGCCCTGGGCTGTGTCCGAGGGTGGAATTGCAGGGAAAGGGCAGAGGAGGAGCACTGCAGCTCCTCCAGCCCAGCCCCAAACCCCTCCTCCCGTGATCCTACATAGCTACTGGTGATGCTCCTCTCCCTCCTCGGGGATGGGATTTCAGCTGGAATCCTCACCCCAGCCTGAGCAGACACTGTTTTGGGGATTTTCTGGCTGCAGTTCCAACCACGAGTTGAGGTGGTGCAAACCCGGCATAAAGCTAAACGAGAAATACAAAAATTCCAGTAAATCTGAATCAGCTCCCCTCCTGCCTGCTCAGGCACATCCTGCTGGTGTGGCCACCCTGCCAGCTAACTGCTGGTTGCCTCCACAAAGCTCTGCACAGCCCTTTGGGGTTGTTTTGGGGGAAATGCTTCATCAGCCTCCCTGAGTCCTCCTGGGTGACTAAGGGAGAAGCACCAACCTCAGCTGCTGCCTCACCTTCCTGCCTGTGCTCCGGGAGAACCTGGCAATGCTGCAGCTCATCCCATCCCCGTGGGCTTCACCTTCCCTCCTGCTCCTCTCCAGAGACAAGGAACTGGAATTACTCCCCTCTCTGATTAGTGGATGGCAAGCATTCACTGCTGGCTCTGCCATCAGCTGTAGGAAATGGCATAATTGCATATTATTTGATTAATTTTCTAGAAATTTCCAGCCTAAACTCCTGGGAAAGAGGAGATCTCTCTCCATCCATTCTTTCCCAGAATGGATATAATTTCCCTTTGACTAACTACTATATACAATTTTCCATTAATCATCAATCTAAATCTCAAAAGAAAGAAAACGTAACACCAAACCTTACTTCTCTGAATTAAAATCTCTCTCAGAGGATGTTATTTTCTAATTTCAACCATGAAGCAGATTTATGCTGAAACAACTTTATTGTGGCTGGTGAGATGTAGGGAATGTTCTGGTGATAATTCCACAGCCCTAGCTGGGCAGCCTGTGGAATTCAGTAAGTTCCTTTCACCAGGCCTTGGAGAAATGACCTTTATAGAGGAAATCTCCCTGTCCAAGACTGGGATCTCCTGGCTGGATTTTCCCTTCCCCACACCCTGCTGCAATCCACAGCTTTCTAAACTCATCCTCAACACCTTAGGGATGAACAGTAGATTAAGTTCTTCTATAACAGATAAATAGTTAGTTCCTGCAGAGCCCAGGATGACTGAGCACCTGCTCTGCTCAAGCTCTGCAGTTCCTTCAAGCACAAATACTCCTGCTAATCGCCCAGTCAGATGATAACTTGGAATCCCAGAATCATTAAATCTGGATGGGAATTCCAAGACCATCAAGTCCAGCCCTCACCTAACACCAGCACGGCCACCAAACGGAACATTTCTCACCAATGTTCATGCATGGGGCCTTAAAAGAAGCACTGAAATGATAGGACAGCAATAAATCCCACCAGTTTGCCTCTGATGTAAACTGGCAGCAGTCCTTGCCCCAAAGTCCTCTGCAGTGACCTGGGGGAGCTCAGGATGGAGTCCTGCAGGGGTTTTGGTTTCACCCTGGAGATTCTGCATTACAAAGGGAGATCAGACCTGATGTTCAGAATTTCTTCAGCTGTACCTGAAATCCAGGTCACTGCATTCAATGTCCTTTCATTGCCATCTGAAAGCAGAGAGCCCAAAATCCAGAGAACCCAAAATCCAGAGAGCCCAAAATCCAGAGAGCCCAAGGGCAGCTGCTGGGCACTTCATGGCTGTGCGTGAGGAGATCCTGAAAACAAAATGCCAGAACCTGCTTTGAAAACATTCCAAAAGTTTGCCCAAATCCTCCTCGAGGCTCTTGCCATCTTTAATGTCATTATCCACCAGTCTGACCCACATCTCTCTAGAATCAATGCTGTTATTGATGTTAAACTGCAGCAGCTGATTTCGGTTCCTGTGACATATGGACTGCTGTCCACCAGGAACTGAACTGCAACCACTAAACTCATTTCACTCAGATCTCAGCTCCAAATGGAGTATTAGGGATAAACGGTCAGTGCTTTAATGGTCATTTCACACTTCATCATCAGCTCATCCATTCTCTGCATGTGCCACTTAAGTCTTCCACTCCGTTCCCTCAAATAGATCATAGCAAAAACCGAATGTGACAAAACAAATGTTGAGAAAAGCAACCTTTGCTTGTTGTTGGTGGGTGTTTTTCCCTTCTAACTAAATGGCGAATTGTCCCATTATCCTCATTTCCCGCGAAATCTGGCTGTGCAGGACCTTCAGTGCAGCAAAGCAAAGCCCTGCTGCAGTCATCTCGAGTGTGGAGTGCTTCTGTTTTACATACTGACACGCATTTTAACACGGAAAAGGTCAGAGATGGAAACAGCACAGCTTGTTGCTGTGACAGCAGACATTTAACAGAAAGACTTCTGGACACACTACAGTTTAAAATAATTTAGTAAAATAATTGCCGTGATTGATTTTTTAGGTCTCCGAGTTCATACCGCACACTTTTGTGTGACAACTCCCTTCAGTGCTGTTTTTTCTTTCTTCTATATATTTTTTTTTCCTCTCTCCAGCAATGACAGGAAATGCATTTCAAATAAGTTCTGGGTTGTTGTCAAAGTTTGCTCAGATTCACAAACTGCACCATGGTGTGCTGCCTAGGATCAGAGAACAGAGCTGCTGGCAGGAATCACCTGCTAAACCAGCTTTTGGTTGGGGAGAAAAGGGATTGGGAGATGGCAGAGAAACGCCAAAGCTGCTGAACTTCAGAGCAGCACAAAGTCCATTTTTTGATAATTCCACACAGCCTTGGATACACCACTAAAGTGAATTTGGGCACAACAATACCCACAACATTAAACACCACATGGTTTATAGTCTAAATTTGCTCCACAGTCAGCAGAGGGAAAATGAGATGTCTGAAGACAACTTCAGTGCTCAGGTGAACAAAGACCTGCTGAGCTTTGAGGAGTGATTTGGTACGAGCCAGAAGGAAACCACCAAAATTCACTGCAGGAAATATTGTGAGATTCATTCAACAGGGAATTAGAAATCCAAGCACAGGTCATAGCAGAGGCCTGCAGTAGAAGAAAATCAAGAGGGATTTTGCCTTCATTTTTAAGTATAAGAATTATATTTTTAAAAAATATTCTGATCTCCAGCCTGGACCTGAAACAATAAAATTGAATGTTTTTCTTACCTATAATTTTCAACAATAGTAATTCAGAAAAATTCCAAGTAGATATATATACAAAAAAGAAGATGGGTTTGATGTTTCACTTTTTTCAGGCAGCATTCATTGCCTTACAATGGCAAAAGGCTGATCATGTGTATCCATATGAAATAAAACAATACAGAAATACCAAAAATGGCCAAAACCTCTCAAGCCTCACACAGTTTTTTTTCCCTCTCTCCCCTCCTGTCCCTCTCCTTGTCACTGAATGTGGAGCTTTCATCCCCCAATCTCACTGTTCTGACATTAAATTGTTGCTTTTCCAACACCACATGAGTGAAAACATTGTTGAATATAAATGTATAACACAGGAGTAAAGGGTTCAAAGCGAAAGGGAAATTTAGGTGAAATATTGGGAAGAAAATCCTCCCTGGGACGGTGAGGAGGGCTGGGATGGAGTTCCCAGAGCAGCTGTGGTGTCCCTGGATCCCTGAGGTGTTGGAATAACCTGGGACAGTGGGGAGTGTGGATGGACGAGAATGAAGGTCTTTCCAACCCAAAACATTCCAGGATCCCACACTGCACAAAGCTGAGCTGCAGCACTGAAAATCGTGGATCTCAGCAGGTTCCTGTTGCAAACACAAACCCAAAGCACCGCTGAAGCAACTGGGCTGCACACAGTCCATTCCACAGCCAAATCAGAATTTTTTCCCTTCCAAAACCCAGCCCAGCCGATTTTAGATGCCACTGCTGGTGCAAACCATTGCTGATATGAAATGTAATACTTAAATACTCACTGCAGCTTTTGACTTCTCTCTCATTCTCGGTATACTTAATTTTGACAGCTGTAAACAAATGTCAAACTTGCTTTCAATTTCCTCCCTCCTCCTCCTCCCCACACTTTGTGCTGCTGCATTGCTAACAGAATTAAAACTTGAAAATAGCCTTAGGCTTTCCAACCACTTTGGAACGGGGATCGGAGGCTTTTGTCTATTTCAGAATAAAAACTCAAAGATAGTAATTTTGCCATATTTTTAAATAATAAACCAACAAATGTTCATCGCTAAAATGTGCCGTGAAATGCAAAGAACAAAAAAGAAAAAAAAAAACCACCAAGAAAAATGGATACCATATTGCAACGGAAAAAGAGTTAGATTGTCATGAATCTGAAAGGAAATCAATAGGACAACTTTGGAGACCCATTTCAATCTGTTGTTGACATTGTTTTCTAGTAGTAATTTTCTCAAAATGTTAACAGTATTGAGTTTGCTTATTGATTCTATTATTTTTGACCTTGCATTAGTGTGGGCTAATCTTACATGCCATAAAATTTCCTTTCACAGCTAAAATTATTGTAGGGCTCTGGGGGAAAGTTACAATCAGGTCACAGCCCCCTTAGGGTTTTGATGAGCAGATAAGTGGCAATAATGAGTTATTTTGGTTTTCTGCATACCTTCCTGTTGTTTCTTACAGACTTTAGGCAGCATTGTCATGCAAGTGATCAGAATATTGACCAAAATCCCCAAATCCTAATAAACTGAGAGTCTCCTGTGCCCAGGGATGTTGCTGCAGAGCTCATGGCATCACCAGCTGCTGCAACATTTATGATTCAGCAGCAAAAAAGCCACCTCACTCTATACCAGCAAGAAACACAGCACAGAGAGGCTGAGATCATCCTCACAATATCAATTCATGTGGTGCATTTTGATCCACACACCTGTGAGATCTTATTTTCATCCCTCTTACTGCTGCATTAATTAATTAATTAATTAATTACAGAGCCATTCTTTTTGCTCAGGATTCCTGTATGAAGCGTTCAGAAGGGGCAGTGCTGAATTAATCAGCAGCTGCTCTGTGGTTCAAGAGTTTACCACTTTACCCAGTTCTCAAACATTTCTCAGAGGACAAAGCCATTGGTTTTAGGGAGGATTTTCTGAGTCTCTGATACTCTCCTGGGCACAAAAAGGGAAATTTCAGCTTTCAAGCCACCCGTGAAGTGCTCAGCTGGACCCGTGCTTTGCTAAAAATCGGATTTTGTGAGCCAACTGTGCTCACATTTGGGGTTAAACTGTTGTTTTCACAGCGCCACAAATAGGCTGACATTTTGAGTTCCTCAGCTCCTGCAAGCACCCAAACAGCCCACAGCCAGGCTGCCATCAAAAGGAGATATTTTGGATTCTGCAGCCTGGGAAAGGTCTAGACAGAGGCAGATGTTGCTGCTGGGAGGAGCTGAGGAGCAGAGCAGAAACACCCAGAGCTGCCCTGCTGGAGGATTTGTTCCCAGAGCTGCAGGGACATCGAGCTTTGAGGCTTTTAGCCTGCAGCTCCATTTCCAAAGGTGTGCATTTCCCTGGAAACTGCCGAGTTTTCCATTTAAAAGTCACAGGTGCCCTGGAGCTCTGCTTAGAAATTACCTCGATTTTCATTTCACAACAGGCTTAAAACTCGAGACAAATTATTTATTACAATGGGCAATAGTTTTGTCTGTTTTTCCCTCATGGTCATCTTAGGTGCTAAAAGGGCTCCATAAAAATTAAAAATGATAGCAGCTCATAGTGTTCTGCTGATGAAGAGTTTTTCTTTGAACCATCTTTACAGCTGATATATAGTTCCAAGCAAGCCTTCCATGTAATCCTGAAATAAAACAAGGAGCAATTCATCCCAGTTTATCCCAGGCTAATTCATCCCAGCCTCATGTTTTGGCTTTAATTCTGATGTCCAAATCCTAACAGCAGCAATCACTATGGGAACACAGACCTGAGTGTGCACTAAAGTGCAGGAATTAGGACTTGATAGACTAAAATGACAGATTTTTGTATGGGTGAGGTTTGGAAAGTTAATCAAGTGACATATCAAAAAGATCTGAGCAGACAAAGAATTTTCACTTTGTAGAAAATTTGGAAAATTCTGAAAGATTCACCCTCCTGCTCTGCATTTTGACTAGTGAAAAAACCCTCAAAATCTTTTTTCTGAAGAGAATCCTTAGACATGCACACAAAGCAGGTAAAAAGATTTGGAGTATATTTATGGGTAGAAGTTGTAAAAATAAAAAAAAAATTTTAACTGTGACAATTTCAAAAGAAGATGAGAACTCTTAAAAAAAAATCCATATCAAACCAGAGTTTTCTCAGAAAGACCTGTTGATCTTTTTCCCCCATAAATAAGATTAGAGGGCACACAATTTGTTGAACATTTGGGTTTAACTGGATCAGTATTTCCCCATTGAAAACGGTATGAAAACAATTTCATTGCAATAATGTAATGAAATATTTCTTTACTCCATTAGAAGGGATAAGTCTAATTTCTCCTTCAAGAAACCTATGGCCCTTTTCCTAGAAATACATGAGTTATTAGGACTTTTTGTTCTTTACTTTAAACAACTTTAAAAGACACTTTATTAACTACGAGAAGAGAGCTAAAAGTCACATCATGAAAAATTCTCCTTTGCTGTAAGGTCTCTGCTGTCCCTGCAGTTTGGGGAAACAGCTTCCATCCACCGAGCTGGAAATGCCATGCACACTCCAGCCCAGCCCCAAACCCACCAAGAAAACACTTGAGCACTTAGATATTATCCAGGTTGGCTAATCTGTGTTGTCTACTTCTACTGTTATTACATTTTTGTGGTATTGGAGAAAGAACAAAGGAAGAAAAAGTTGGAGAAGATTGAAAGAAGCATGAAGCCAAAATAACTTAGGAGAGTGGAATGATTTTTTTGTTTTTTGACCTCGAGGGGAAAAGCATTTTTCCAAGACCTAATTTGATAAACAATCAGTTTTGTTTCTCCGCAGTCCAGTTAAAAGGAATTCAAGAAATCAAAACAGAGAGAGATTTTCTCCATTAAAACGACACAAACATGAGCATCTTTTGATTTTTGCTTGCAGGAACTCCCAAACAGACCCAAAGTGAGACAAGCCCCAGCCAGCTCTCCCAACGCCATCAGCAGCAACTCACAGCTCCTCCATGCAAAATTTTTTTCCCCTCATTGTTAATTTTTTTAATTGGTTAGAGACNATATATAAATAAATAATCCCATAGGTGGTTCCTAACAGGGGAGTTTGAAGGCAACTCGAGCTGCTCAGCACTTTTCCAGCCCCATTAAGTCTAAGTGGAAGTTGACAGAATTTAGGGGATGAGTCTGCTTTGAGCTGTGACCATCCTGCTCGTCCTGGCAGTGCAAATGCACCTCAAAGGAGCATAAATCACATCCAGCAATGGCTAAAAAGTTCCCAGAAAACATCAGTGAAAGCCACTGAAACCTGAGCTTCAAAGTGACTTTGGCTCTTTTTGAAACCGTTGGAGAAATCCTTCAAAGTGCCTGAAAAGGAGAAACCAAGAGCAGAGTCTGGGATCCCTCAGGTGCTCTGTGCTCACACAGGAGTGGTCAGCGATGAGGAAATGAGAATTCCTCCCATGTCCATTTGTTGGTTTGTGTTTGTTTTTTTGTTTGTTTTTGGGTTGGTGTGGTTTTTAATTTTTTTTTAAATTTAAATTTTTAATTTTTTTTTTTTTTTAAAGTTTGGTTTTTATTTTGTTTCCTCTGCAGCTACGTTTAAGGATTAGCCTGTGGGATACCAAACCCAGACTCTCTCTTCTCTATAAAACCTCCTGCATGAACTCTAAGAAATCACTCCCTGCTCTCTTCCTCCAGCCTCCTAAAGTGATGCTCAAGTTGTGCTCCCCAAGTGCCACAGACTGTGATCCATAACAGCTTTGCAAACTGAGCAAAGAGACCTTGGTTTGTAACACCATTATTAAGTGGTTAAATTTGAAATCCTCCAGTAATCAGCAAACTGGAAATGTTACATATTAAAGTGCAAGGGGGTGAAGGGTGTTCCATTGCAGAGAACTGCCAAGGGCACCTGTGTGTCTCACCTCTGCTCACTTTTGTGGTTAAATATTCCATAAAATAGATATAAATACAAAAAACAAATAAATATGAACAGATCTAACAGGGATAAAGTCAAACCTGTCCCTTTATTCGCGAGGCAGAGCCACCAGCAGCATCAAGGGGATAAAACTTCACAGAAACACCACAAAAATAGTGTTTTTCCCTCTCTGCTGTCAGAGGGAAAAGCAGCCTGGGGAGGCAGCTGTGGGTTCAGGAGTTACAGGAGCAGAAAACAGCAACCTCTGCATATGCTGGTAAAATTCTACTAAAACCACAGCCAGAGATGAGCTAACTGCTGATTTTCTGGGGTGATCTCACATCCAGTTCCCCCATTCTGGGACGTTACAAGCATCCCAAGTTCCCAGCACACCTTTCACAGTGTGCAGCTCAGTCTCTCGTGTTTCTGGAAATAACTCCTAATTCGTGATTCCCCTGCCATTCCTGCCAATTCCCCTCGTTTCCCTGGTTCCTCTGCACCGTTATCCTCCAGCAGCTCTGCTGTGCTAGACTGCTGATCCTCATCTTCATATTGATTAATCTCATTTTCACAGGCATCGCCCTGATTCCCAACATCTCCTTTGCACAATGAGTCATTTGCAAGACAGATTTTCCTGGCTGGAATCATCCCCAGCGTGGGAATGTGCTGGAGCAGTTTCAGGTACAAGGCCAGATTTTGTTCAGCTAGATTAGGATAAGTCACAAATGCATGTAGAGAACTCAGCAGAATCACTCAAAACCTCCAGGCGTGTGGGGAATAAACTGAATTTGTCCCCCAGTGTTTGCTTCCCTCTGTCTCAGGGAAGGATCATGCCAATCATGCTTGGGCTTGATCTTTATCGATGTAATTAAAATGCAATTTATTTTTTTGGATTAATTTGTAGATTAAACAGAGTCATTTTATTACCTTTATCTCGGACATCTGAAATATTTGAGCATTTAACATTACCGAGTCGGCTAAATAAATCTTTAATTTAACATAATTAGATTTGTTTAAATTAAGAAATTTATTGGTATTGCAAAATAGTTTCACATTCATTTGGAACGCTGAATTAGAACTTAAAATAACTTGTAGTTTTCACTGCTTTCCCAGCATACAGGTCATGAAATACATTTATCTAACAGAGCACACGCTCTTCCCTCCACAGTAATCCACACCTTACAACTTTTTCTCCCATTGCATCAGTGCTGTGATGATTCTGCCCATTCTGGGGATGCAGGATGAGGTTGTCTCCCTTTCAGTGTGTTTTTCACTGCTTGGAACTCACAAAATGAAGGTTTGAGGAGCTGAAGGAAAAGTAGGCTGCTTTGAAATCTCAATTTTCCCCTCTCAGCCACAGGAGAACCTCTCCTGGTCACCCTGCTGTGCAGTGACTGCACTCCAGCTCCCCACTAGCATTATCATTATCACAGCTTTTCTGGGGTAAAACCCTCAGCATTGCAAGGCAGATGCCTTAAATGTGGTTTTTTTCCCTAAAACATGTTCATATTTCTGGGGAGCAGGAGGGATCAGCAGCCAAGTGGCTCCAACTCCAGCAGCACAACATCTGTTCAGCCAATCATTCATCAATAAAGCGTCACTGCACTGCCTCCTGCAGCACTTTTAGCCTAATAAGCTTTAGGACAGTGGCAGTTATCAAAAAAGAAGGAATCACATAATTCTTACAGCCCATAAAGGGGATTTTCAGAATTCCACCCAGCTCCTCCTGTCACAGAACACAGGACAGTTGGCCACAATCCCCTTTCCTGTATCAAACACATCCACTTTGCACAGTACTGAAACAGCAGATGAGCTTCACTTCCCCCTCCATTTTCTCTAGGTAATATAAAATTCAGCATCCAAGGTGCTCTTTTAAAAGTAGGTTACCTCCCGATGAAAATAAGAGTCCACATTTGTGCTGACAATAGTGGATGATGTTATTGCTGTGCTGCCTGGATTTAAAAAAAAAGCAAACCACAAAACACCAAGAACAAAAGATATCTTTCCCTTCCTCACTGAAATTCCCCCAGTTTGACTCAAGGACACTTTTCACCACTGATAGAATTGTGAACTCACAGCTGATGGAATTGTGAACTGCACAGCAACACACTCACTCATTTTCACAACAAGGCAGGGAAACTTTCTAGACTGCAAGACTTTTAGAGGATNCCCCCCCGAAACAACGCAAGCTGGTTTTTTTTTCAGGAAAGATTCATCTCCTATGTGTTCCTCGGAGCTGTAATTCCTCCAGTGCTCCCTGTAAGATCTCTAATCTTTCCAGCGGAGCACAAAAGCTGCTAATCTAAATATTTGCAATCCTCTCTTGTGCTGGAGAGCCCTGAGTGATGGGCTGGGGAGAAGTCTGCAGCCCGCTGGCCCTGGCTGCCGTTTCCAGTCTGCAGCAGGAATGTGGTAGCTGACAGAGAGCATTAAACAAGGAGGTTTTACTCACTGCTAACTACAGCTTTGGTCACTCCACACAACACTCTCCGATGTGCTGGTGCTCCACAGAGCTGAGGAAATCAGGGTTTCAACCCATGGGTTGCTCCAGTAAATTATCAAAGGCAGAGCAACAAACCTGAATTTCCAACGAGTGCCCTTTAGCGAAAATCTGAGATTTGCTGCCGTTCTTTTGGCCTTAATAAAGTGCAATATGAACGTCCAAGTGAGAAAATTTGTTATTGCAAAGACACTTCTATCCCAAACAATGCTATATTTAGAGACAATAAGTATCCTGCATTGCATAAGGTGGCATTTGTGCCTCAAGGGACTTGTGGGACATTATTCACTAATGACAGAAAGGCTTCTGGTGCTTTTCCTGGGCTAATAAATATCTCCTGAGAGCAAAATAAAGGAGGTGTGCTGGGCAACTGCAACTTTAGGAGTTTGTGGTTTGGTGTATTTTTTTACTGATAATTGGTCTCCACTCTTTTCAGTCCTCATGACTCTCCCTGCTGGTGTGGTAGGAGTTAAATTCTGTCAGTAATAAATCAAATACAAGCAGCAGGTCACCACTGAGAATTCACCTCCGGGACTGAGCTGCTCCTGTTTGATGCTCTGCACAGGTTTGGCAATCTCAGGCTAAGGGGATGAGACAGAAATCACCGACTGCAAGACCTGGATGAATTCAGGCTCCTGCTTCTTCAGTGAGGATGAAAACTCACAATTATTCCACGACTGGGCTGCTTTTGGGCTATAAGACACTATAAATCAACTGTCCTTGGCGAAGCAAACAAACTTCTCATTTTCAGGAGATTTTGGCAAGTGCAGTGTGGATTCTCAGGTACCATTCTTAGAAGAATAATATTGATTAAAGAGCAGAAACTAAGAATTTGGGGGGAAAAAAGATATTAAACCAACAAGCTGTGCATGCAACTAAAGTGCCTCAATCCCTGGTGAGAAAAAACAAAGAAAGAAAAAAGTTTGGCTATTTTCTGTGAACTTTCAAGGAGAAATGTCATTTTCTGGTTTCTCCCTGCTCTGTGACAGACCCAGCCCTTTCCAAACTTGCCAGAGATCTGATTGCCTGGCCTCGGTTCCCTGTCCTAGTTAAGAGCAGTTCTGTCAGTCTGATGAGTTTTCCTCATTTTTAGGAAGACTAATGCTTTGCAATTGGTCCTTCACCACCAAGAGTTTTGCAGTCCCATGAAATGTCCCAGCCCAGCTTTTCCTGTGTCCCCAACTCTCAGTCCTCTGCTGGGACACCCCAGGGGCCAAACCCCCCAGAACCTCCAAACCCAAACCATCCCTCTGGTAAAATCCTACAGGAACCACGAGCCACAGAGAGACTTTGCTGTTTGAGTCACAACTTTTTACTCTGCCTTGATAGATCTCTGAATTGCTCCCTTTTTGGCATTTTATCCTCCTTCAGATCTTTGTGTCTCAGAGTCCCCTTTTCCTCCTGGGAGGTATTTTTGGGGCACGCTGGTGGTGATAACCCAAACTCTCAGCACCCACAGTTCCTCCCACTCAGGCACCCACCCTGGTTCTGACAGCTTTTATCGTTCCTCAAAATATCTAAATGACCCTGGCAGTGACACGAGGCTGTTTTTTGCGGATAAAAGGTGGTCACACCTGGCAGCAGCTGGCTGTGGTCTGCAGGAGTTTTGCACAAAAGGAGAGAACTGATCCCAAAACCTCAACTTCCCCAAGTGTCTCAGAGCTGGAAGACAACTGCTGGAGCTGCTTCTCATTAAGATACAAGTGCACAAGAAAATGGAATGCAGAAAATTAAATCTCCATGGTTTGTGGCGTTTTGCCATTTACCTTCAAGTCAAAAAAAAAAAAGAAAAAAAAAGAAAATTATAAAGAGAAGAAACATAACCAAAGGACTGAGCAGAAAATAGAATAGAAAATGCCACAGCCCAACTTGTCTCCTGAAAAGTCAAAATCATCCCCACACCACAAACCAGAGACTGAATTTGGTGGAGTTTAGGTTGGGAAATACCATCCACACTTCCCCTCCCCTAAAAAATGCCATTTAGCCACTGCCTTCTGAAGGAAACTTTCCTAGAAAACTGAGAAAAGAGTATTTCTTCCTATTTCTAGAGCAGCCCCAAAGGTGGGCAGTGAAGGATGTGCAGCACATCCCGAGCTCTGCAGCCCTTCTGATGGCAGAACACAATTGTTGATCCTCAGTTCTGCCAATCAATGACAGTGAAGAGCACACAAGGAACTGATCAGCACCCAAAATGAGATCTGTTCTGACCCCCTGCTGGATGTGGGGACGGAAAAGCCCCAAAGAGCCACCAGGGCCTCACTCTGCTTCCATCCCAGCTGTGAGGAGCCAGGGTGACTGCAGCAGACACTGGAGCAGAAAATGAAAGCTGCCACAGCACAGTGAGATGGCTTCAGGCACAGCTGATTTCCCTCATCATTAACAATGCGTGTTCTGATGAGACACAACCATTGCAATCTGCTCCAAAAGCCCAAAATAAGATTCCAAAAATTTGATGCATATTGGCAGCCACGCATTTTATACAAACATGATTTTCTGCTTGGGTCATAATGCCATCCTAAACTCCCAGGAAATTTTTTGCAGCTAAGTTCTAAAGCCCTGAAAGCAGCATTTTCTAATGGAAATGCTGATCCAAGCTTAACCAGAGCAGCAAGAAGAGTGCCACACGCCATAAAAATAAAAGTGAATCATAAAGCAGTTAAGGTTTGATTACTATAAAATACCTGGGCTTGAAATTTTGATTCAGACTTGGGCTTTTTTTAATTACATCTCATGACCTAGAGATACTTTTTGGACAGATAATGTCTGGGGAATTAGATCAAAGATCCTTTTTGTAACTTCAGAATACAAGCACTAATGTGTTCCATGGTCTCCTTGAAGCACAAAACACGAGACTTTGAAAGTCATTTGGTCTGCTTGTAAATAACAGTGGGAAGTGGAGCTTGCAATTAAAGAGAAACTCCTTCTCTCAACTCCAGCCAACCAAAATTGAGATTTCTAGGGGTAAATTTCAAAAAGAAAAAGACAAAAAAGAAAAAAGGAAAAGCTTCCCAAGATTTCAAAGATGCCTGGTAGGAATATTTCTTAATTGAGCCATGCTTTAGAGCTGCATGGAATTGTTCTTATTAAAAATTGAATAAGAACAGAGGAGAAGAACATGGGAGCTTTTGAGAGATTAGAGCTTTGTAAGATTTACTTAAAAGGTTTCTATTAGACTTCAGGGGTTCTTCCACGTCGAAAAAACTCACCTCTCCACAAAACAGTCTGACAAATTTGGGTTCCAGCCACCAAAACCTGCAATCAGTTGATTGGAAAACAAGAAAAAAGCCTTTCTTTCCAGGACAGTGGCAGCACTGATGCTGAGCCCATGTGTTTGCCTTGTTTGCCAAATAATCATCACCTTGTTTCTCAGCTTGACAGGTTCATTTTCAACCTACATTCCTCCCTGAAATTTCTGATTTAACCCATTGAGAGCTGCCCCAGTTCCCTGCTTCCCACCTCATTCCCAGTGGGTTGGATATTCCAGAACACACTGGCAGATTCTGTGATCCTGTGAACCTCAACATCCAGAGGGACCGCAGGTATTTTATCTCTTTAAAAAAAATCTTCCACAGGGTGAAAACAGGATATAAAACTTGGCTTAAAGCTCCTGCAAACCCAGCCCCCTTCTGGAGTTTTATCACCTTTCCTCCCTGAAATCGCAGGTTTGCTTTGAAATCCTTAAAAATGCCACCTGCTGCCTTCTTTTGGATCCACCTGCAGCAGGGGAGCTTTGGGGTCGATCAGATCAGCCCAAGCCCCTTTCTCAGCTCCTTGGCTCTCACCTGTGCCCTAGCAGAGCCTCTCCAAACTTCCAATACTGTCAGACATTGGGGATTTCACAAATGAAACACTTTAATACTTCTGGGCAACCCGAGGAGCTCTGCTGATCTTCCCAGCTCCTCACTTGGCTCACACACCTCACAGCCAGGAGGGTTTTTCTATCAGAATCTCCCATGACACATCCCCAACCCATTCCCCTCCTTGCAGAGCTCTTACATGTTTTGGAAGGAGCTAATCCTGACTCTCTGGAATTACCAGTGGGCAGAGGAAGCTTCAAAAAATTGTTGCTGAGTTTGGCTTGGGCTGATATTACAGATATGTGGGAATAAAAATGCTGCTAATAGATGGTATGTAATAATGTAATAACAGTTAAAGATTTACTGCTTGCTTTAGTTTGAAACGGGGCAACTCTTAGTGATCAGAAATCTGTGGGTTGCTGAGAAAAATTATAAAAAAATAAAGGAAAAGCAAGGATAAAGGAACTTATTGGAAAATCTTGGGCAGCCCAGGTTTGTGTGTGTCTGAGCTGCACAGGCAGCAGATTCAGAGGATCAGGAGATCCAGAGCATCACTCTCACCTCCCATTCTGTTCTTCAAATGCATTATTAGGGCTCTGCCAGGGAAATCACAAACTGATCCTCTCTCACAGCTTCCCCTGAGGCATTTTAGGATCTCCCCTGTCCCCAAGCTGGAGAGAGGGGCAGAGGAGTTGCTGCTCACCCCAGGCTGCTCCAAGAGCTCAGCAAGTCCTGGGATTGCCAGCTAGCAAGGATTTACTGCCTGCTCCCCACAGCCCCCATCCTAAAACACAGAAATGATTCAAAGCAAGGAAGTGGGAATAAAAAGATGTTAGTGCAGTGCCCAGTTCTTCTGGGAACTGCCTCACTCCAGTCAGTCCTTCTGGGAACAGCTCAGAGCTGCTGGAGATGGAGCCAAGCAAGAAAATGGAATGAATTATTTAATCTGGGAGTTCAAGCTCTTTATTTATGCTACATTTATCAGTAAACTATGGCTTGCTCTCGTCGTCTTATTCGCTCATGACAATAAATGCCCTGAATTTTAAATTAGGGAAGAAAAGGGGAAGATATGAAATAATTAAAAGATAGGGCTTGGTTAACGACAGAAGGGAGCTAAATTTAAGCAAGCTGGACCGAAGCTTGTGGGATAATTCACTGAAGAAAAGACACCAGGATGGGCTGCATAGAGAAATAAAAGCAGAGCCCACCAGCTGTACAAAAAGCACTTTAAAAGAGTCTGAACAACCTTTTAGCAAATGTTAATAAAACTTAAACTTATGTGCAGTCAGGTTGCTGTTTTGTTTTGTGGGTTTTGCCTTTTAAAAAAAAAATTAAATCACTAGCCTGCTGAAAATCTGATTGTTGATCATCTCACCAATTTAGGCATTTATAAAACTATCCCTAGGAACATTCTTCTGTCTTTGAATCCTAACATCCCTCCTAAAAATGACACCACAGCCACAAAAACCACCACAAATCAAGGAAATCTGACTTTTGTAAAGTGTTAAACACTTCCTTCAAAGAATGGAAAGGGATTTTTAAGTTTCCAACAGGGCAGGCAGAATATTCAGCTGTGATTTTAAAAGGAGAACTTTTCTCTTCCATGTTAACTCACACAAATCACTCCAAGGCTCTCATATGTCTTTGCACAGAACCAGGATTACTGGAAAAACTCATGCACAGCTTAGTTTTCTTTTTCTTTAACTAGAGATTACAAAATTATTGAGAATTTACCAATACTGGTCTGAAAAGTCACCTAAAAAGCCCAGATATTAAGATATATTTGGAAAAAGCATCCATTTTTTTTGAGGAAAACCTCTTATAACCCATATCATTAAAGAAAATGTCCTTTTTTGGGCAATTAATTAAATTTTAAGTGCTGGCTAACAAAGAAATCCAGTCATAAAAACTGAAGACAAGGAAAACTGGCAATTTTGGGGCAGTTCTTCACATAGCAACCCTCTGTGAGCTGAAATCTGGTCGAGCATATTTATTGTAGGGGCTCTGCTCACACAAACCTTCTCCTCCAACATTTAGCTCCCTATTTAGGGTCATCCCAGCTCAGTCAATGCTATTTAATTGTTTACTGACATTGCATTAGCCTCAAATCACTTCCATCCTAAATGCACTCCAGAACAGCCCCCACCAAGTGAATATATCAACATTTTGTGTGTAACAGATAAAAGTCTAATGGGCAAAGTCTCCAACTGCTGCTGCCATTCACTTTGATAAAACGCTAGCCATGAATAATTAGTATTCATTTGCTCTAATTAAGGAATCGAGCTAATGGAAGCTGGATTTAGAATGGTGTGGAGCAGATTCCTGGAGCCCAGCAGGCTCAGATCTCACCCAAGGTGGGCACAGGGCTGGGGAGAATTGGGCAGAGATTTCCAGCAGAGCCATGGACATTTCCCAGGTCCTTCCCTCCCAAACAGCAGATCCTGTGAATTATGCCTAAAGCAGAAATTCAGAACTGGAAGCACAAGTCAGCAGAGCAGATGCACAGATGCTTTTCTTTAGATATTATTATGCAGTAAACTCGTGTAAGAGTGAACGAGTGAAGGATGGAGCAGGCAGGGATTTTACAGCTCTGCCTGGAGCTGAGGAGCTTTGCCCAGGGGCTGGAGCTGCACTGAGGGGAGGAGATCTGCTCTCCTGTCTGTCTGCTTGGGTCATCTTCATCTTCATCCTCACCATCATCATCACCGTTCCCAAAGTCACACCCTGGGCCTGAGAGCATTGTCCACACCTGGAGCTGTCAGACTGGGGCTGTGACAACCTCCAGTGCCCAAACTCCTGCTGCACCTCCTGGGGCTCCAGATAAATCTTGGATCTCCTTAACTCCTTAACAGGAATCATCTCCAGTTCAGCCATTCCCTGGCTGAACTCTAGCAGATTTCAGCTCATCACAGCCGTTGGTGGAACACCTGATTTTTTAGGTAATTAGCAATGCTGCGTTTTGTTACAGACACAACATCAAGCCTAGAAATTTATTCTGCTGGAGGTCTTGCCTGTCTGGGCAGGGTGCTGGGCATTGATGCTCCCAGCACCAAAGAAGAAGAGAATCCTTCACCCTGTTGGTGTCCAGCTCAGCTAAGGGGTGACACTGCCTGGAGCTGCTCCCAAAACTCATCCTGCACGAGTGTCCCTGTGCTGCAGCTCCCTGGGAGAGTGGGAACAGCCAGAGCTGCCTGGAATCCTGTCTGGGAATCCTGCAGAGCTGGGAATACTGTCTGGGAATATCCTGCAGAACTGGGAATCCTGCAAAGCTGGGAATCCTGTCTGGGAATCCTGCAGAACTGGGAATCCTGTCTGGGAATCCTACAGAGCTGGGAATCCTGTAGAGCTGTGAATCCTACAGAGCTGGGAATCCTGCAGAGCTAGGTATCCTGTCTGGGAATCCTGCAGAACTGGGAATTCTGCAGAGCTGGGAATCCTGTCTGGGAATCCTGCAGAGCTGGGAATCCTGCAGAGCTGGGAATCCTGTCTGGGAATCCTGCAGAACTGGGAATTCTGCAGAGCTGGGAATCCTGTCTGGGAATCCTGCAGAGCTGGGAATTCTGCAGAGCTGGGAATCCTACAGAACTGGGAATCCTGTCTGGGAATCCTGCAGAACTGGGAATCCTGTAGAGCTGCGAATCCTGTAGAGCCAGGAATCCTACAGAGCTGGGAATCCTGCAGAGCTGGGAATCCTGCAGAACTGGGAATCCTGTCTGGGGATCCTACAGAACTGGGAATCCTACAGAGCTGGGAATCCTGTCTGGGAATCCTACAGAGCTGGGAATCCTGTCTGGGAATCGTACAGAGCTGTGGCTACGAGGGCTTCAAGCCCCAGGACAGGGAATGCTTCAGGCAAGACTGGGAGGGTTAAGAGAAACCAGGGATGAAATCCAAAGTCAGAGCTGGAAAACACAACCTGTGCATGTCTTGTTCCCTCCAGAGGGGAAATAAATGTTCTAGGGGCTGTGGAGGTCTCTTAGAGAGCAGGAAGAGAGGAAAATGCAGTTGGAATTTCAGACCAGAATGGCCATTTGAAAGGGGTAGCTAAACCAAGCATCACAATTTTATATCTCAATAGTTGTGGGCAGTGTGCAGCCCACTGATAACTGAGCTGTGCAGGCAATAGGCAAAGAATGCTACACCTATTGCATTAACATTTGGATTTTTTTGTCTTTTGAAAAGCAAAAATCGTTGGCACTTTAAAAATAATTCCCACCTAGATTCCCCTTAAATGCTGCCCCCTCACTAATTCCTTTGTTTTCAGTCAGTTAAAGGAAAACAATTACACTTGTTAAATCAGTGGAATTTACAGTTAGACACTGCTACATTTAAAATGGTAAAAACAATTTCAAATTTTTAAAAACCAAAATCCTACAAAATTATTACAATTTACTCCAAATCCCACTTTTTTGTTCCCTTTTCTAAAATGCCATCTGGGAGGAGGCGAAATTACATATTAAGCACTTCTAAAGGGCTTAACAACACAATCAGATTTGCTATGGGAATGGTTATAGATTCTGCTCTACACCAGTGTTAGTTGGCTCAGCTATAAAATATCTATATCTCGGTATCAATGATAGATGACCCAGGATAATAAAAGATCTTGACTTGCGTGTATGTTAACAATTAATGGGATGTATAATGTATCACATACTGTGTGTGGAAGGTAATAAAGAGGTGTAAATGAGAATTACCTGGTTAATTGGTGTCATTAATGGTTCTTTTGTTCTGCTAGAAAAGCAGTATCTTATTCTGAAGATGATCTTGGAGGGCTGAGTGCAGAGTCCCGAGCTGAGACGAGTTTGAAATGCCAGCTTGGTTGGGAAGTGGCTTCTTTAGGGACATGTCCTCTCTTTTCCTGTCCCATCTCCATCCCATGCAGCACAACCAGCACATCACTGCACTGGTGACACTGAAAATCCTCTTTTCCCCCTCTCAATCAGTTTATTTTTTAAATTCCCCCACTTTCCTTCCTGTCCTGCCCCAGCAAACGCCACTGCCATACCAACATTTCTCTTGTGTTATTTGGAAATCCAGTTTCAAACTGTTTGGCAAATTCAACCCTACCACCCTCAGCTGCCTGGAAGTAATGTTTTCCATACAGGACTCCTGGAATATTGAACTGCTGAGAAGTTCAATTGCAAATACTGTGGAAGGGAAGGAATTAAACTTTTCTCTTCGTTTAAAGAGCAAATTTGGGACACCAAGCCAGGGTTCCAAATCCTACCCCATCCTGAAGGATGGACTGATGGGAAAAGAAACCATGTGGAAATTCTCTGCTCGGAAAAAGAAATTCTCTGCATTCTCTGCTTGGGAGAAGAAGCCATGTGGAAATGCAAAGCCCTGCAAAGCCTCTGCCACTGGGTACAAATCTGAGCGCCAAGGAGTCGACAGCTCGGGCAGAGAGCCAGGCACATCCATCACCTCCGAGGTGAATCCCACTAACCACACCAAAAAATATTTAGCAATTATAATAAAAGATACCTTTTTAACGAGTGACTTTTTAATCAGCTCTCTGGCGCTGTAAATCAGCCGCTGCAGGCTGTTTTCCAGAGGCTGAGTGCTCAGGCTCTGCATTGCGATGGCACACAGACGTGTGCCGTGCCCACGACTGGGGGATTTAAGGATGCAGAACTCTGTAAAATCACCGATTTTTACATCCTCCATCGATGTTTGAGTGGCAATTTAGTGCTTGTGGAGGATGCCAGCCATGCTGGGGTCATTTTGAAGCCAGAGCTTGGCACAGCAAAAGGAGCACAGGACTCCAGATCTGCCGCTGAACTCAGCTTTCAGCGCAACCACAATGGAGAGGAGGGGTGAGCAGCTCAGACTGCTGCAGAAACCTTTTCCCATGTGCTGGGGGCAAGGATGGCACTGGATGGGCACTGGGATGGAGCAGAGGCAGGATGGGCACAGGGATGGACACTGGATGATGGGCACTGGGCACAGGGTTGATGGGCACAGGGCTGATGGGCACTGGGATGGACACAGGATGGGCACAGGGCTGATGGGCACTGGGATGGACACAGGATGGGCACAGG